>CAJHUC010001088.1:0-87645 GCA_905146915.1 Ostreobium quekettii
GGTGCGCACGTACCGGCACCAGCCCTTCGCCAAGTGCGACACGTGCGTGAGGCTGAGGGAGACCACCAACCTCGCCACGGGGCCGGCCAGGGACGCCGCCCAGCGGATACTCCACAAGCACAAGGCGTACGTGGCCGCGGCGAGGAGGGCGATGGAGGAAAGGAGGCGGCACGCCCTGGACCACCCCGAGGAGGTCCTGTACCTGAATATCGACGGCATGGACCAAGCCAAAACGGCGATCCCGCACGAAATGGCCAAAAGCAAGGCGGACGAGGTGGGCCTGCCCCTCACCACCAAGCTGATGGGCGGGATCGCCTATGGCCACGGGTGGTGGGGCTTCTGGTCGTTCCCGGAATGGGCGGCGTCCAGCAACCTCACGCTTACGTGCCTCTGCAAGATGATCAGAGACGTGGCCCGCTGCGACGCCGCCGCCCCGGAGCTGCTGCCCCGCCGCCCCTGCCTGCCCCCCGTCCTGCACCTGCAAATGGACAACACGGCGAAGGACAACAAGAACCATTACCTCCTCGGGTTCTGCGCCATGCTGGTGGCGGAGGGGGTGTTCAAGGAGGTGCGCGTCTTCTTCCTGCCTGTGGGCCACACGCACCAGGAGATAGACGCCACGTTCAGCCTCGTGGCCTCCGCCATCAACCGCGAGGGGGCGCTCTGCCTGGAGGACCTGATGGGCGTTGCGCACCGGGCGTGGGGGGATCACGCGAGCGTGGGGAGCTCGCGTAAGGTGAACACGCGGGTGGACCGCGTCGCCGACTTCCGGCGCCTCCTGAGGTACAAGCGCGATCGCCGGCGGGGCGTCGAGGAGGAGGATGAGGACGGCGAGGACGGGGACGCGGGCGTCCGGATGCACACCTTCAGAGGCCTCGGAACGGGACGGGACAACAAGAGGTGCGCTTGCAGTGGCCGACCCGTGCGACCTCTGCTGGCCGTCCCTCGCCGTGCGTGGGGCTGGCGTGCGTTCGCGCGCGCCGCGCGCGCGGATGCGGAGTTGCTGCCTCGGCGTGCGCCTCGCTTTCTTCCACACCCCCGATCCAGCTCGTACGGCGTCACTTTCTTCCCGGCTGGCCACCCTCGGCCTTGATTGCAAGCAGCGGCTTCACCCTTTCGCCGTGTCCTCCTCGCTACTACTCGCAGGCAATGAGCGGCTCGCCTGCTAGAGAGGACCTGTGCGCCTGCCCTTGGACGTGTCCTCCACACGACCCTTCCCTTCTCCTGGTCAAGGGTGTGGTTTGTGTCCGCTGCCTTCCCAAGTTTGCTGTCAGGCATCTAAGGTTCGCGCGCACGACGTGCGCAAACCCGCGCCGTTTCCCACAGCGTTTTGGTTGTACACCCCACGGTATATGCCGGTGTGCCGCCTGCCGCCTGGTCCGCCGGCGGACGGCGCCCGCCGCAATGACGCCTCCCCGGCTCCACACTGCTTCATTGCTGCGTGTCATCCTTTGGGCAGGTGCTTCCACTCCTTCAAGTTCGTCCTGGAGGGGGGGGAGCCCGTCGTGTTCGCCCGCGAACACGACAGGGAGGACAGCCCGTGGGTGGGCACGCCCGACGGCCGGGGATGGCCGGTGTTCGTCCCGGGGAAGCCCGCACCGCGGTTCGCCGACCTCCGCTGGGAGCCACGGGCAGCACTTCAGGACTTTGAGGACGTCAAGAAGAGGGTCATCGGGAAGATTGACAGGTGGAGGCGTCAACTTGACGTGTGTGGGGACCCCGCCGCCGCAGAGGACATCAAACGCCGCAAGCTCCACCGGATGGCCAAGGCCGTGCGCTGGTGGGAGGGCTTCATTGCCTCACACGAGCGCACATTCCCTCTCGACGGGAGTGGCAGACCCACGTTCGCCATCGACGAGGGGGCCGCACTTCGGCTGGACAGCTTGTCACCCGCCGCGCTGGCCACCCCCTCCACTGCGCCCAGCAGCGCCTCCAACGCCCCCGCTCCACCCATCGCAAGGTACGCGCGCCGCCGTGTGCAACATCCCGTCCGCCCGCGGTGATTCCACTTGCTTGCCCCTCCCCCCCCCCCCTCCCCGTGGTTGCCTCACCATCACACTGGCGGTGTCGCCCGCAGGGACATTGGCCCGGTGCCCGGGGAGCGCCCCCTGCTATTTGGACACCTCTCTGCTCTCCCAAACGACAGAGAGTATGTCCCCTTTGACGCCGCGCGAGACATAGCAGCCGGCCACCAGGTGGCCATCGCCATGTCCGACGCCGATGCCAAGGAATGGGGCCGGCGCTTCGACATTGCCCTTGTCAAGGGGGCCAGGGCCGCGGAGGGGTGTGATTCAGCGGTGAAGAAAGTATTCACAGTCGCGTACTACGAGAGCGAGTTCCAGCCCCGACCCCCCTACAACTTGGGGACCCTCCTTTTTGACGCCGCGGACGATGCCCAGCTGAATGGGCGCTGGGTGGAAGGGCGGCAAATACAGGGGGAGGTGTCCTCCGACAACGTCATTTGCAATGTTTGGTTGGAGGCCAATGGGGTTGGGAGGGGGTGCATCCACCCCCAGTACAAACGGCGTCTCCAGGCGGAGCTGGAGCGTTGGGATGAAATGTGCTAGACAGGGGAGGGGCCACTTCTATAACTAGCGGCTTGTGATTTCCATAGTGTGCATCGCCAGTTGTAATTGTTAGTGCGAAGCCATGCTGCACCCACAGCCTGTGGGTCGCATGCATTGATTGTGGTTGGCTGCAGGCGTCCCAGACCGGCTTCATACCCATTCTTTTTGTGCGCAACATTGTGGTTTTCCCACGCGTGTGGGCCCCGAAAAATGGCACGTTTGTGTGCATCCCTATTGATATGGCCTTTTTCTTGCATTTTGCTAGTGCGCAAAATGCACGTTTTGTTGTTTTTTATGGCCCCCTTACCGACATTTTGCACGAAAGCTTGTTTTAGGAGGGCGAAGTATGGTGAGCGCCGCACCCGTACGAGTTCTAGTACTAAAAGGTGGCCGACTACTACGGGTGCCACACCCTGTGCTGTGGCGCGGCGTGGGGATTCAGCGGTTGGTGCCGTGGCTAGGGTGATGGGTGTGGCAGCATTTTGTGCGGTGTGACTCTACGGGATGAAGGCGGTACAAACGGTTCGGTCGGCTAACTCGGGTCAGTAGTTTAATGGGCGGTACCTGTGCTTTGGGGCTTGGTAACGCACCCAATGGCTTAGAACGGGTTCGGAACCCTGGGTTTCGCTGGCTAGTACATAGACCGGGACATTCAGTATGTTAAGGCGTGGGTGGCGCACCCAAGGGCGAGGTGCAGAGGTACCGTGTATGGATTTGATGCGACCTTTCGCAGGTGCACGGTACCGGTGCCGCACCAAGCGGCCTGGGGTATTTATGGACACGCCACCTTGCTTGTAACGGACACGCGAACCTTGGGCCCACCTCGCTGTTCCTTTTGTGTCTTTCGGGGATTGTACCCCGCTGATCTGTGAACATGCCGCGCTGACAGACGCCCATTGCGGGTGTACTTCGCCGTCGAGTTCAGCTCGGACGGGCGAGCGTCCATTTTCGTGCCTGACCGGTTCATTGCCGGAAGATTCGCCATTCGGACGCCATTCCTGCGGTGGCTCGAGGCTCGGCGCCACACCACGCAAGCGCAGGAATCCCCCCCATATTCTCATTCGCAGTCTTTCATTTCCTGTTGAAGGCGCCTTGGGCCCAACGCGGTTCGGCATCGGTGCCCGCAGTTTTGGCCCCGGACGCCGTCGCGAGGCGCGACGCCATGGTGCGCATCATCGACGGCGAGATCGTGCAAGGTGGGGCCCGGCGGCCGTCGGCGCACACCCCGAGTGGCGCATCTCTGGCCGCGGCGTGGACCTTCTCTGCTGCGACGTGATGAGGTTTGTCGCTGCCCTGCTGTGCGCAGATGACGACCCTCGCCTCCGAGGCTTCCGAAGGTTTGCCTGGGCCGGAGATGCATTTGCGCTGGCGTGGGGGGTTGGGGTGGGTGGGGGTTAGGAGTTGTTACAAAGAGGACAAGGAGCAGGTCAGACAAAGGGCACACCGTCCTAAGCAATTGTATGCGATGCTCTTTTCCAGGGGGGTGGGGGTGGGTTAAGATTTGTTGCAAGGAGAGAAAGGAAGCCGTCATACAAAGGGCAGCCCCTCCCAAGCAAGGCATGCGAGAGTCTGTTCCATGCTTTGAAACGATGATATAGAGTCTCCCATGCGTGGTGAGGAGCACACATCGCAAGCAGCACGAAGTGGGGGGCGGGGGAGGGCGGACAAAGGGTCTTTCGGGCGGATGAGCCGCAGGTGTTTGGGATGAGCACCTTGCGTTATGTTGCCTTCGGAGGACGTAGTGGGGCCGCTGCGCCTTGCAGGGTGCCTTGTGGGGATTGGCGGTGCTCCCCAATGGCATATGTGCTCCCCAAAGTGGCGCCAGCCCCGTCCGGCACCTCGCGACGCGCAGTGCCAGGTCCGGGGGGGACCCGGTTTTGGAGAGGTTGCCATGTCTGTCCTGGGCAGCCCGGGGAAGCTGGGAGGATGAAGCGCGATAGCAGCGGCTCGTCTCGGCTGTTTCTGCTGGTGGGTCAGATTGTTGCTGACATAGAATGCGTCGAAACGTTCTCGTCTTTGTGCAGGCCTGCCGACTCAGCGACCCAGGGAGGCGAGTCGACGACCGCGGACGCGCGGAGGCCGCGCGGAGGCCCTGGGCGGCCGAGCCCTGGCTGGGATGGCGCGTCCCAGAGGTGCGCACGCCTCACCAGCTGCTGTTCTTCTTTTCACTCCAAACTGTGGCTTTCAAGAAGCTCGTGGCCTGAAAGGCCCCAGTTGTGTCCATCACTCCACAGTGGACTCAGGATCGTCTGGCAAGGTGCCAGCAGCAAGGATCTCATTTTGATTGTGTGGTGTTCAGAGGAGGTCAGCCACCTGGCAGGCAGGGGCCTTTTGCTGACATTGAGCTCTTCGGCCACAGAATATCTGCCATGCTGCTCCTGGGTATCACTGTCGGCTTTATGTTGTTCGGATGGTGAGCCAAAGGAGGAGGGGGTGGGAGGCGGGGTGGGGGAGTGGGGGAGGGGGCCTTGATGCGGATGAGTTCAAAGGCAATTGTTGCAAAGCCACAGGCATTTTTGCATGGTGGTGTTGCAGGACAGCAGTGCTGTATGATTGTGTTGTGACTGTGCGCGTGTATTTTTTTCAGATACCAAGGAGCTGCATGTAATTTCCTGGTTTTGCGGCTGCAGCTTGAGTTCCAACTTCCAGGTGTATGGGAGCCTGGCCTTTCCAGCACTACAACTTGCAAACCCATGCCCTGGCAGTTGCGTTACTTGCAACATGCTTACAGCCATCCACAGATTCTTGTACCACCGAGTCTCTGTGCAGGCACTGACTGGAATGCTGCCTGCTCTGTTGTTTCAGGAGGAGTCTCCTGTTGGGCGCATTTTTGTGTAAGTGTCACTGGGCAGATGTTTAGATTTTGCATTCTTGTTGCTGTATGACTGATTCATGAATCAATTAAGATGGCCATTGCATGGCAACTTGGCAGCAGAGGTCAGGGGCATGCTGGCAATTGGAATATACTGATCACATGTTGCCTGCTTCATAAGTGTGCCTTTCCATCTATCACTACGAGCACTTCTGCTGTCAACCAGTCATGCACAGTGACTGCCAGTTGCTGTGCCTTTCAAGCCCAATCGTCTCTTGAGTGGTGGATCAATGTACCAGGGCCTCATGTCACTGTCCCGCAAGCTGCCTGCCTGGAAATCAATTGTGTACTAGTGTTGCAGCATGTGGGGGATCGAATGCAATGATGACAGCAACCAATAGCCCAGAAAAGTTGTATCAAAACACTGCAAATATCAATCGCAACATCACATAGTACCCATTTAGAAATGGTGCACAATTGCTGCAATTCCTTTGGATTCAAAAAATCACATGATCGGAAGCTTTTGGAATTGATATGTGCACAATGCCACCTTTGTTGTTATGGTCCCCATAAGTTGGATTCCACTGGCACTGCTTGTCAACGGCTCCCTGGGCCCTTTGTGGTTGAACCTGCTTAACATTTTGTGGAATCTGGGAGTGCAGTCCCTGAAACAGCGCTGCCAGCAACTGTCCATTTTGGAGAACACACCTGGATATATTCGTACCTTACAATGTTTGGATGTTCCAAAAGTCAATATTATCACCTTTGAAGGAAAAGCCCATCAATCTGGTGTGGCCTCCTTTGAGATCCACATGCATGGGAAAGAGACATACCAACAGTACAATTTGGTAATGACACATGATATATTTTGGTTAGCTGCAGCAGCCACTAGTTGCTTGATGCTTTGTTTGCCCCACAGATTTTGTTATGAAGAACAACCGAGCCCGTCAGCCACCTGCACAGCAAAGGACAGGTCCCCCTGCCGTTGAACAGTTCATGCAGCAGTACATGCAAGAGCAGCCACCAAGAAGGTGAGTATGAATGTGGTGTGTGTGCATCTCCAGTGAACTTGTTCAGTGTATTTGAAGTGTATTGCTGTTTGGGGTAGGGGTGGAAGTGGGATGAGGGGGATGGGCTGCTCAGAAGCCAAAGCTCAATACCGAGTGGCTTCTGTTACCGTAATTGGCTTCAACTATTCATATCTCTTGGGATCGTGTGGAATTTGGTGTTGATGAAAGTCGAGGGTCTGGATGCCCCTGTGTGCAGCTGTTCTGTTTATTAAATTGAAAGAGTCAAAGATGCAATGTGTGACTTGCTCTGGCTTGCTCCACATCATTGTGCTCCAGTCTGCTTCAGATCCACCAGTATGAAAACAGAATCGACTGCAAGACAACCTGGTGCAGGCTGTCATCCTTGCTGCCTCTTTGCTGTTCTCTCACAACATGAAGCAGCGCTGCTAAGCACAATCGTAAAGTTGTTGCCTGATGCGTCATCGAATCATATCCACTGCTTCCTATTGTTATTTCCCATTCTCGGCCCCTCTCATCCCAGCAGCATGCCTGGTTGACGTAGTTGATCCAATTGTGTGTGGTAAGAATGCTGAATTGCGTGCTGTCTTTACACCACTGCCAAGTTCTGTGCGTGCTGGATGGCATCTAGGCTTGGATGTATGTCGTTCAGATATGCATGCAGTACACTTGTGTACGTGTTTTTTCAGGGGCGACACTGGTCAAGAAAGCCAGCAGGATGGGTCAGCACCGGTCAAGGGATCGTTTACTGGCCGGTCGTTCAGACTAGGCGACACCTGATTGTGGCAAGGGACCTGCCCAGCAATGTGCAGATGTCGCACATGCTCATCAGGATGGGTCCAGGCTGTGGAGGCGCATTTGGTCCCTCTTCTTGCCAGTTCCCTAGCAATTGAGGGCGGATCTGATAAGCTGCAGGGCCATAATATTGATAGGATCTGCACGACTTGCACACCTTTGATGTGCTGGGTTTGCATGGCGGGACTTGCCTGTGACAGCAGCCAGTCGAGTGTCCCAACGCAAACCATTTCAAGAGTCTCCCCAGATGCTGCCAGCGCGGCACGCATTCTCTGCACTTTACAAGGCGGCCTGGACATTGCTGCCCTGCACACAAACCTGCAGGTGCAATGCTGCATGCGGGGAGTCCCGGATTCAGGCCATGAAGGCTATGCTGGGTATCAAATCCAACTGGGAAATGGACTGGTGCCCAGGAAGCCGTGTAGTACCTCGATTGCCGACTACTGGGTGGCCATTATTGCCTGATGTATAGCGAAATACATTGGCTGCCTTGCTGCGTGAAAGGGCCTGCTCGAGATTCATGGCCATGCATCGGTGTGTACCGACCCACTATATGCGTGACGACTTGGTAGAAGGCTAGGACTGCGATGTACAGCAGGGGGCATGTGCGTGAATTTGCCCCACCTCATGATCTGTTGTTTGCGCATCACTGTTTGAAGTTCGATGCTTGGAAGCGCATTTGGGTGCAGGGAGGTGTGGCGCGCTATTGTTCGGACAAGCTGCTGTTCAATCCCCAGAGTTATTTCCGGTGGCTGCGAACGTGGGCTGCTTTGTTTTGCAGAAAACGAAGGGCCACAGGGTGCTTCGGTAGGCGACGATACTGCGTTTTCTGATGGAAGGTTGGCTGTCACAGTTGAAATGTGGCTTTCCCCGTGGCCACGAAGCATCGACAACGTGACGTGTGTGTGGTGTCTGACGCGTTTGGACGCATGTGAGCCATGGCCCCAAAGCGGGAAGGCTGCAAACCCACTTCTGTGCCCACAGGCGATACACCAAGAGTCCCCAGACTGGGGACAGACAGCGGGCTCCGTGGTGCTCGCACCCCTTGGCTAGAGTGACATTGTTTCCGTACCCAGCTCGTCGGTTGCCTGCCTTCCAATCAGCTGCGCACCTTGATAAGGGCAACATTATGTGTGATCCAATTGCGCTCCCAACTACTTGCAGATACAATCTGGCTGTGGGCTTTCGTGGCGCAACTCTCGCTACAACATACTCTCTGCACCATATTGCTGGCCAGGTCTCTCTCGCCGACAGACACACATTCGCCAGGAGCTTATGCAGTGCGGCAGGAAACAGCAGTGACAACGCTGGTGAGACCGCGGGTGGCACCGAGCCTTCTGCGGAGTGTGGATCTTCCGATTTGCTATGCATCGGACATGCCCGATGGCATTGTACAGTGCGGGGCGTACGTGGAGCCCAAACTTCCTGCAGAAAACATTGCTTGCAATTGCGTCCTGTGCCGTCAGGTGGCAGTGTGCAGTGTCAGGTGTACGTGGAGCTCGGAAATTCCTGCAGCATACGTTGCTTACGATTGCGTCCTTTGCCGTTGTTTTTAATGGTTGTCTCAAGACTCTGCCCGCATCATGGTATCTGTCGGCCAGCCGAATCACACAGTATCCTGCAATCGTTCCAGTTGGTAGTTCAGCACAGCCGCTGCGAAGCTCACTGCGAATGTTCACAATGGGCTGCGAGCAGGCGGTGCTGCACTACGTACCAGAGCGATGCACGATAAGGTGCGCTTGCACCCGAAGCTTCGCAAAGGGCCTTCACGTCCGCAGCTAGCCTGGCCGAGGTGGTTTGATCGCCGGCCCGTGCCAAAGGGACAAATTGTGCGTCAAGGAGAGTCAGCTCCTAGACTGAAACGCAGCAGTAGTGTTGCTGTTGTTTCGAGAGCCTCTGCAACTCTGCTCGACAACTTCTCATGGGATACAATCTCCCACGAATGCGTGGATCTGTGCGTGTACCCCGGCATCCTTGAATCAGGACAAACGGAAAGATCGCAGTTTTCGGACATGGAAATCTCGTTCTTGGCAGCAGCTCCGGACATGTTACAATTTTTATTCTTGGGACGTTTCTACTGCTGAAAATTTTGCATACTTACACATTGGAATTCTTCCAACTAGGCCTGTTGTCTACGGCGTAACACACAGCGTGTATTTGTAAACGTGAATAACAAGCCTGCTTCCAACACCCGCAAATTTTCCAACCGCATCTTACCATTATTCTATCTTGGCGCTACGCTGCATAAAGTAGCGCACACACTATCTTGATGCTACTCACACCGGTCCAAGGGTTGTACTTCAGCGGCTACGTGTTCTGTCCATGTCGGATACCCAAATTTTACAACTAGGTTCTGAAAAGGTCCTTTTCAAGACCTGTGTTCTGGGCTCAAACGGATACGACTGTCCTATTTAGGGGCCCATCTCGTGAGCCGGATTCCTCATGAACACTCGATGGACATTTGGAGACTGCTCGGATTGATTTCCTACACTAAGTTCTTCGCTATCCCTTCAGTGAACCATTGGGGAATATTTTTCCCCGAACGATAGGACTTTCTTAACACATGCGATGGCGGTAGTCTTTCCATACACGCTTTATGTTCGGAATCCTTTGCTGTTCGCGTTGGTTTATCCACCGTTAGAGGGCCTTTGCAAGAAGCATAAGCAAAGCGGAATCTGTTCAGAAGGCCACAGGACATGCGGGCAAGACCAGCCGCTCCATGAGCGGTCGACACGGCCCGACGCAAAACAAGTCCATCGCTGTGGCCACAACCACCGCTCGCGCATGGTCATTTCCTGTTGAGCAGCGCTGCCGTTCAGAAATGGGCAGGACACATCTCCAGGGCACACACTGCGTTGCGTGGCCACCAGCACTGCAGACGTCGCGGGGATACACTTAGAGTAAAAGGCGCTCTGAAAGGCAAGGAGAGAACGTAACTGCGGAGGGCGCAAAGGATTGGGTCATTACATGAGAAAGGTAGACAAGAAATGACTGCCACCTCGTGCTCCCGTTGGAACGAGCTTGCGCAACAAAAGCCACAAAGGGAAAACTTCAGGCAAATGAGCAGCCAGTTCCGTCCAGCAGAAATCCGCGCGACGCGATAGTTGCCCGGTGCTCTGCCGCATGATGGCCTTGAATCATCGGGCTGCAGCTTTGACGGCCGAGATACCTGTCGCCTCCCTGGCCGCCACGAGTGCGTTGATGTCGTACGTCCCCTCGTACGTGTAAATGGCCTCCAAGTCGCAGAAGGCCTTGGCAACGTGGAAGTCGGTGACGATGCCGTTGCCTCCCAGGAGCTCGCGTCCCAGCGCCACAGTCTCTCGGCAGCGCAGCGTGTTCCAGGCCTTGACCATGCTGGCCGTCCCGTGCGTCATCCGGCCCTCCTCTTGCAGCTTGGTCAGGCGCCAGGACATCAGCCACATGGCCTGGCATGGGACAAGCCTGCGTCAGCATTTCTTCGATGGCATCGACGGGAGCAACGCGTCACGGGCGTCCTGTTCGCGGCGCGGCACCCGCGAAAGCAGGAGCTAAAGTACGTTGTCCCCCCCACCTGGATGTTCCCCAACATTCGGGACAGCTTCTCCTGGGCGAGTTGGAAGGAGGCCAGCTGCGTTCCGAACTGCCGCCTCTGTTTGAGGTAGCGAAGGCACATGTCGTACACGCCCGCAGCAATCCCCACGGGCTGCCAGCCGACGGCGATTCGAGAGATTGCCAAGATCTTGCCGGTCTCCCTGAGGAGTCAACACGGCCAATTAGGCACCGGGTGCACGTGATTCGAGCTCGGCGCAGCGCTCACAAACTGGACAATTGGGTTCCATCGGGAGAGCAATGAAGGCCACCAAAGATGGTCCAGTGCGGCTCATCTACATCTCAG
The DNA here is from genome assembly GCA_905146915.1 of Ostreobium quekettii. Classification (NCBI taxonomy): domain Eukaryota; kingdom Viridiplantae; phylum Chlorophyta; class Ulvophyceae; order Bryopsidales; family Ostreobiaceae; genus Ostreobium; species Ostreobium quekettii. The sequence continues at coordinate 11,077 of CAJHUC010001088.1, forward strand.
CTTTCACAGCGACAGGAAACAAGTGTGCATGAGGGGCATCCCGGCACACCTTCGCATGTATTTCATGGACTTAGTGCGACAACTCTCTGCCTGCTCAGGAGCAAAGGGAGGACACAGGGGTGTGTCGCGCAGTTTTTTTTTTTTTTGGTTTTTTTTGGTGCACGCGGATCGCACTGCTGTTCTGTGGCCAGGTGTAAGCCACCAGCGCGACATAGCAGGGCTGTGTAGAGAGTGAGACAAGCTAGCAAGGAATCTCCTCTACGCAAAATTTTCAGCACGAGTTTACACCAGTTGGAGCTGGAATTTTGCTTGAAGCAAATAACAATTATCCAATGTTACAACCTGCTACGCAGTATTTCGACGTTAACTTGGAAAAATAATTGAGAAGCTTAAGGCATTTCACGTTATATGGATGATGGACCGTGATTGATTGATTAGTTCATTGTTCATTGGCTAATTGGCAAATTGAGCTTACCTGAACGAGTGGACCCCTGGCAACCTTGCAGAGTCGGGGACAAACACGTTGTCAAGGTGTATGTCGGCATTCTGAACACAGCGGAGGGCTATTTTGTTCTCGATCTTCTTTGTGTGGTAGCCTGGCGTGCCTTTTCGAACCAGGAAGGCATTGACCTGCAGTGACAGCACAACACAAGCCGGACCACTGAAAACCAAGAGGGACCATTTCATGCACGATGACATCCAAAAAACAACACCCCGCGACCACTGGCATCGCGGAGCATACCTGAGCAGCGCAGGTACAAACAAAGCTCTCCAAAAAACTGCCAGACACCGCATTGATCGGGAGAAGGACAGTTGGTCGCCAAGAGTTTCACGCAATGCACTCTTGGCACAGGGCCATGCCATGGGCCACAGGAGCCCCACAGATTCTCCCGCTACCGTCAATGCAGGCGCCACGTTTGCTGAGCAAAGTCTGCGCACCGTTATGAATTGCAACCGAGCAATTCGTGCTGAAGGCGGCCAGAGGTTTTCTTCCCTTCCGTCTATATGCAAAAGAAAACCATGTGAGGCGAGGGGCGCCCCCCCATCCACGCCAAGCGTACCTGGCCACTCTCAGCATTCCTTGCCCATATCACAGCCACATCGGCAAACGTCGCGTTCCCAATCCACCGTTTCCGACCGTTGAGTTGCCATCCACCCGGGACCCGTGTTGCCATGGTGGTGAGAGCGGAGGCGTCGCTTCCCTGGTCTGGCTCCGTGAGGGCCCAGCACCCAATCAGGTCCAAGTTGGACATTTTCGGCACCAACTCTCGTTTCTGCTCCTCAGAGCCCTGGCATGAGAAGTTTGCAGCACATTATCAGAACCGGAAGTTCAGGCTCACAAGCCAACCCCCCCCCGTGCAGGCTCAACACAGTTCAGGCAGGAGATGAGTGACTGAGAAGTCAAAAGCGAGCATGACCTCGTTTCCATGCCCCATCTGAAGTTTCTGCCCGATTGCCATGAATTTTGACTGTCTCTTCTCTGCTGACAGGTGTTTTGGGAGTACTGCAACAGCTAATTGCACCAGCAATTTCGGCGTGCGAAGTGCCCGTCATGTCATCTTAAAACTGAGGAGCAACACACATCTAAAAAGAAGAAAGTGCTGAAGACATGCCAGCTGCACGTCCCCATGGCAATTCTATCGTTCAAGCAATTTACGTGAACAAACACAGTGCACAACCACTAAATTGACGCATGGATAAATGTGCAACATTGGCAATCCCATCAGCGAGCTAGCAGTGCACTCACGAAGAGGGCGATTGTGATTCCCGCCAACATGCCATGCACCATGAGGAAAGTTGAAATGCTTGTGTCCACTCTTGCCATCTCAACCACTGCCTGTGCACCAATCGCAATGATGTCAAGTGCTGAGTGTTTGCATCATGTGAAAGACGACAGCACCCGTAGCAACAACGATGTTCGGCTAAACAATGAACAGCGGGCACCTATACCTTGAAATAAACATCCATCTAACGCCATCCTTCCCATTCCTGCGACGTGCATGCGCCTTCTGCGGATAAGGGGTCCCTCCATTGCTGCTGTTAAATAGTGTTTAGTGGGAAAGGACCCATTGCACAATCGCGATTCTGTCGGGGTCGTTTTTTCATTAAAAATGGGTGCCGCGAAATGAATTTTAAGGGCTAAATGGAAAGCATCCAAACTGCACTCTCTCTTGTTATGGTTTCATCATTGCAGCACAGCGTAGCTGAAGAGCTCCCTGTCGTCAAAATGGAAAAGCGCCAATGAACCTTTTCTGCATTCTATGAGTGAATGTCAGCACACCTGAATCTTGGGTCCCTGGTGGACGTACATGACACGAATGGGGCCCATACCGCCTTCAGTGATCATGTGCGCTTCAAGCTGATGCGGATCTCTTTTCAGATTAAAATACACGGATCACCAAAGACAATCCCTAAGAAGGCACTCAGCAAGCTACGCCAGGCACATCAGAGCACGGGCGCAGCCATCGACAGGCCACTGACTTGCTTTGCCGCCATGTGCACAGCACAAACAGTGATGCAGCCTGGTGAGAGCAGTATAAGTACTCACCATGAAGCCACTCATAAGGGAAACTCCCTGCACGCAGCAAGTTTTGTTGTCAGATGGGGCTCACAAGCTCAGAAGCACTGTACCAAAGTCCCACCAGAGGCCAGACATTGGTTGCACACATTGAAAACATGCGCTTGAGTCCCTTCCTCCTCTGTTGGGGCCCAAGGTAACGTTCTGTCAAGGCCCCACACAATGTGCCAAAGAAAACAGCTGTCACAGCAGAAACGACCCTTCCTCAAGGTGATGCACCTTTTGTGGCTAAAATTCAGCAGCACGGGCATAAAACATTTGTTGACTTCAAGGACGAAGTGCAAGCAACAAGATACTGGCAATGTATGAAAACACACAGCCTCGTGTGCAGGTAGAGATATGTGTGTTGAGGTCGCTGCTGTTCTTAAAGGGAGAGTAGGTTACAACTGTACGGCCAGTCGAGGATCCCATCCTAGCCCGTACCGTGCTGCAATGGTCCTTGAAGAAGAGGCCCCCAACATTCATCTCCCTCAACTTTGGCACCAGCTGGAATGGGAATTCTGCACGCTCCCAATATCCAGCAATCACTGGTGCAACTTCACGCTCCTAAGCAATGGGCACACTTTCATCAGTCACTTAGTGCTGCATTTCTGCATTTCGACTTATACTTGTCTTCGTTATGCTGCTGTAAGGTATACTCCGGGCCAAGCATTCTCTGTGAACACCTCGGCCCCATTACTGTCCACAAGGGCACTAGCAGCACTTCATAATGTAGGTTGCCACCCATAGTTCAACACCAAAAATGTGCCAACGTACACAGCACCTCAAATGGAAATGCATGTGTCATGGAAACCAGCATTGAAATATGACACGTTGATCGTGTCAAGTGTCCCTGCTGAACTCAGATCACCAGACAGCACCCAATTCATGGCGGCCCACACTGGCCTCACACTGCTTGGCAACGGCACCACAAACCCCATGTCATCAGAGCATACATGTACACTTGTCTACAAGTAGAAGAGCACCCACGAGCACACCCAATGTTTGTTCAGAGCGGTCATATGCTCATCGTCCATCCCAATGCCCCTCAGATGTTCCACGCGCCACCTCAGCAGCAACGTTGAGTGCCCACTTTGACAAGACATTACGCCATGCACGTCAACGATATTTCCCAAAAAGAATGCCAGGAACAAGGCTCCCTCCAAGTGGTAATATTCGGAGATTTCCATGCCACCCACATAGATACAAAAGTCGCAGAAAACAAGGAGATTTGCACACAACATGCAGTAATGCACCACCTAAAGGCATTCACCATGCCAGAGCCTCAACAATAGGCACAGACAAGCTTGGAGTGGCTGTGGGTCAACAATTCGTAAACAGAGGAAGACATTCCATACATACCATTGGCATTCCACCCATTTTCTAGTTTCCCAGCTGTGTGAGATGGTTTAGAAGCCTCAAAATAGAATGCGATGTGCAATTTTCCCGCGTGAATGCCCTGTGCTGTGTGCAGACCCAACGCGCTTGTAGGTAGTTTATCATCTTCCACAGAGCGGAAGGTTGGGCATTCCTACTACCAAGCAATACAATGCACTGCCAGGAACACTGATGCTGTCTGATGATCCAAACTCTGTTGAGTGCTGTGCCATGGCAAGACGGTCGTTCTGCTCGTCGCTGCAAGTGATACATCAAGTCATTTAGGGCGGAAAGAGCTTGAGGGTACAGAGGTTCACAATCTGGAGGTCTGTGCCCATTGCATCACAGGGTTTCCGTCCCATTGAGGAGGAGAATCTTCACCATGACAGCCCTGACGCGGTGGCGAACTGCCTTCTCCTCGGGCTGCAAGAAATCATCGAAGAACAGCGTGTCGTGTTTCGCCTCCGGGAATGCTGCCGCTGTGGAACACTGCGGAAAATTGGAGGCGCCAAGGGCGGAGGCCATCAAAGAGGACGCGGGCGCAGCAGCGAGGGGGCCGCAACCATCATCTTCTGCTCGCAACAACGGCAACGAGGTCGATCAGCAGTATGGAAGGTTGACCCGAGGATTTGCCCGCATAAGGATCTGGTGATCCTTGCCACGGCGCCGCTCTATTGTGGCGCGCCATTCCCGACGCACACCGGGAGCTCCGCATCATCTTTCACGGATTGGAAAGGAGGCTCGCAAACGTCCGCGCTCAGGGGAGGGTGCCCATTTCACGACCTAGTTCCTTTCCGATGGCGCGAAAGCTTCGCCCTGGGCACGCTCGCCGCCAAAGGCGCAGAGAACGGTGAGCTCAGCACAGGCAAAAGCAGGCGAGGGTCAACCTTACACCCAGGGAGCTGCGCCGGCACGCAGCGCCTGGAGCGGACAACTCCTGGCGGCACACGTGCCTGCTTAGCCTCGCGTGCGCTGAGCTATGCTCCGCCGTGAGAAGTTCCATCCACACCTGATGCGCTTGCTCCTCGCGAGGCGACGTGACCGCTAACGAGCCGAATCCGCTCAATGGCGCGATCGTTCATGGCGGCCGCGACGCCGCGAGGGGTGCGCGAGGCCGCAGCAGAGTGCTTGCTTGGAGCCCAGGCGGAGGGTCACTCAACTGCTGTGCCGCGCGTCGCCGTCGGCGACTACAGCTAGGGTCGTTGCGTGCGTCCACGCAAGTCCACGTGGGATACTGCCAGGGTTGCTAATGCTAATGACGCTTTCCGGCGTCATCAAAGGCCTCGTGACGCTCTTGGGGCCCGTTTGTAATTGCCGAAAAAAATGGCCAAATTCTACGTGGAATATCCAAGGCCGCGCCAGCCCAGACAAGTCGACTACAAGGTAACGGTGCTGTTTCAGCGACACAAGCTGCTGTGGCAGCGTGGATGGAGCGTACAACCGAGATCAAACTTTAGGCGCCAAGGTTTATCAAGATGCAGCACATGTTTGTTAATCAAACACGCGAAGCTTTCACAAAAACATGCATTGAGTCAATCGGGCCTGGAAGCGAGGGAACGTTCATTAGGCACAGCGCGGGCTGCAGATCACCCCAAGGACTGTCCGTTCAGGAGCCCAGCATGCCAAGTCCAACAGTATGCAGGGCAGAAAGTCCCTTTCCTGGTGTCCAGGTTTTTGATGCGGAAGTTTTCATCCCACTCTTCAGCAATGGCCAACATCTTGTTTGTGAGGCCGTACAGCTCCAATGGAAGGCCGATGAGTCAATTCTACTTTGGAAATCATATACAGAACAAACTCTGACGGTGCGGAATGAGAGAGCATAATGTCGCAAGGCGAAAGATTTTGAGAATGCCTCAGTGATGTGTGGTGCTGTGTACGCCAGTGCCGTGACTGCAGCAAGCGAAAGAAGATACAGCAGGGGCAGTGATCATGGAAAGCCAGCCCACTGTGCGTGCATCTTTAGCGGGGTCCTGGCTGAGCCTCTCCCAAGTGTTGCCTGCATTTTATACAACGAACCATGGTACAAATGCGCCACCGCATATGTTGCTGCAGTGTTAGATTAACAACACATTTGCTGAAGCTGTGGTCTATATGATGGACATCAAATCCCAAGGCCGCCCCCCCACGGCGCCCGTCTCCCCATCCTTCGTCATCTCCCTGCCCCCAGGGCGAGCTCCGTGATGTCCTTAAGAAGTGTGAGATCGTGGATATCCGCTATCCTGTGCAACAGGCCCATCTTCTCCATGTGCTGCTCCTTCGCGATGGTGGGCTTCAGCTCCCCGAAGCCGCAGGCCTTGCAGAAATCGAGGAACATGGGTCCGGCGGACACCTGCACGCAGCGTTGTCAATAATTTCAGGCGCTGCTCCAAAATGAGGCGCGGCAGTTCCACGAGTTCGCACCCTGTTCCGATCGTGTTGAAGGCGCCAAACACAGTCAAGTAGTTACGTACATTTGCACAGATGCACAGATACATTTGCTTAGGGAAGACACTATTTTGATTTTTTGTGCTTAGTGCCATATGGACGCTAAGCTCGGAACCCCCCCCCCCCTCCCCCCTATTGTCCCACTCTGAGAGTCGATCCTTATCTCTATGCCAGAATGACTCACAACATTACCTAACAGTGCAATACAGCTTTGACGAGCTTTCTGGCAGAAAAACAACCAAAGTTGTGGCGATTGTGTTGGGTGGAAAAACGAGATGCTAAATGCCATGATAGGGGATGGGGGCGGCCCCAAAGGCTGCACATTGATCCATATTAGTGAATTCCTCCAAGATTGAAAACTGAAGGGAGATTTTTGAACAATTCATGGGCTGTCTGACACTGATCAATGGCGTTCTTGTCCATCTTGCCACCTTATTTCGACTTTAGTAATATTATGTAATCTCTCAACGCCCATGACCTGGACCCCTCCACCCCTCAGCGTCCATTTGAGGCTAAGCGTGCAAAATTGAAAATAATTCAAAATTAAATCGAAATTTCAAATTCTCAGAGTCTTCCCTCAGCTACACTGACGTTTTATCAATATGAACAATGCATTAATCAACACTTAACATCAACAAAACTTACATACAAGCTACATTTATACGCATGTGCAGCAACATTTCTTGCACATATACGGACTGCAAACCGCGGCAAAGCGGAGCCACAACATGCATTTCATGGTGCTCTTCTCTTGCGTCGATACTATGGGGTGCCATGTTCACAGGCATGCAGCGATTCCCACCTGCCGGCACTTCCCACAGTGCAGTGCCTGCTGCAGGTACTTCGCATGCTGCACCCTGACGTTGGCCACCAGCATGCTCTGGATCTCTTCCAAGTCGTAGGCGCCCCCGCAGCCGGCGCATTTCCAGTCCCCTCGCTTGATCTGCGGGTCCCTGCACAAGTCCAAGTCCACACAGGAGCCGCAAGACCTGCGGGCAAACAATGCCGAGAACAGTTTTCAAAGTATGTTCTTCTTGGGAAATGCTCAACATGTAAGCTGAATTATATACACATGTACAGCATAATTCATGCACAAGATTTTCTGTATTATTCTACAAGCGGGGTTCACTGTCGTGGCCCCAAAGCGTTGGAAAACAGTTGTAGACATTGTGCTGACAGCTGTGAGAGAAATATGTTTGTGCCCTTGCCTATTGGACTGTTTCAAGCTAAATTGCTGGTTGCACAGTACCACTTAAGTACTGGTTCTTAATTTCCTGGGGCTGCTCGTCAAGTACAAATTTTTAAAGGGTGCTCTTGGACAGCGATTTGCAGGGATTCAATTGCATGAAATCACAAAGGGAATTTCACCAAATGAGCACAGGGCTGCTTAGCATGAGATGACGTTGTCACTTTTAACAAACAACGGGTTTAGTCAAGCATTCAAGAAATGTTGACTGTTGGGTATATCCCTGACTGCTCTTGCTAAGGTAAGAAAAGATGTTCTTTGTTGCCCCAAAAGGCAACTGAAAGGAACAACATTACTTCTTATGTATTCAGATTATACATCCAATAGTGCCTGAAAGCAGGGCGGAAATCCACAGTGGCGTACCTTGTGTTACCACTGCGCCAATCAAGTGGCTGTCGCAGCAAGATGGCATGCGCCAAACAGTCCAATGGGTGCAAGGGCATTGCCTTGACATTGCGAAATTCTTCCAAAAGTTTCATTCATGACAGTGGGAGCATCGCTGTAGCTGTATTCAAATTGACTAATCTGTGCCCATTATTGAAATTGGTTCGTTTGCTGAATTGCAGATAGAGCATTACTGAATGTGGGAGATCGTGAACAACCAAGTTAGGCCGAAAGGTGGCTTCTGACCTGCAGATCACGTCCCCCAGGATGTAGGGTCGGCACACTTCTTTCCAGGCGGCCTTAATGGACCATGGGGACTCCTTGATCGCCTGCAGCACGGTCATCTCGACCCCCTCCACAGTGTCGCCAATCTCTTTGTCTAGTTTCATCAAATGGATCAGCGTCCTGGCAAAGGCCAGCGCCGGGCTGCCATACTCTTCCTGCAGACGAAAACGCAGCTGGATTTCGATGACCTGCATGTCCTACTGTTTGTGAACGCATTATCGGATTCCAACATATTTATTCTGATATCCTACTGATCACTTCATAACTTGAAATTGCCCAAAAATTGCACAGCAATATCTTTTCATGTTGTTGTCCAAAACGACATCACTGCAGATGTGCACCTTCACCACGTAGTTCCATTATGTTTGGAGGATTGAAATTGAAGTCTGACACTTTGGCTTGCACATTTGCTTTCAACTGCATTGACCGTGGGTTTGAATGGACTGTGCCCACTATGGCATCAAGGGATTGTCTTCGACTGGGGGCATGATCGTTCTGGTACTGAAAGATCTGCGCTGTGTTGAATCCCACGAAGCCATTTGGCCAGATAGGAGTGACTGGCCAATGTGTTGAGCTGTCCCTATTTTATAGCTGCACATATTAAGGAACTCCACACTCGTGCATGCATTTTCAAACGAAGTACCATTGAAAAAGCTTTGCAGATGGTTGAAGACATCAACGTCAACAATTTCAATTCGTGTTAAAATCGCAATAAGTTACCAAAGAGAGCGTGCATCCAGCTTGGTCACGTAGGAACGCCATGGATGAATTCTGGGGGCAATTAGTGTGGATCTTCAGGACCGTATCCACAAGATTCTTCAGCAAACCACCAACGGAGCCATATTCCTTTGTCAGGAAGTGGGTTTGCGATGCTGCCACCTCCTTTGCGTCCCTCAGCACCTAAGAAGCGGCAGGAGCTGCCTGAGTTTGTAGTTGAAACTAAAATCGTAATTTTGTTCCATCTTGTGGCGTTACGGAGGTCGATTTAAGGGCATTGCCTTTGGGGAATTGTATTCGTCTTCGCCTTGCAAGTGACAATGCAGGGCGACGTTTTCAACAGGCAACGCCATAACAACACAACACATCACGTTACACAATGCAGCAAGATGTCACAGCATCAATAAACAGTGTCAATCGATATGTGATTTCAAGTTCATGGAAATCTGCTGACAATTGTATGTTGCTGCACCAGACGATGAACTCTCTTTGTTCACTGAAGCCCATTATATGATCCAGCATAGCACCTGGCCCCTGAATTTCCAAACTAGCAGTTGTGCCACATTACATCATTTCCTGTTCAAGTTTGGCTGCCGATGCTTGTTGCCCAAAGAGGCGGGGTGGAGAACATGCTCACTTGGGAAGTGAACAAGAGATTGTTGGACGTCGTTGTGACAATTGCAAGCTGAAAGGTGAAGATGCTTATCTTGCTATGTGCTGTCGACAAAGCTATTCGTGGCCTTTGGAACATGTTTCTGAAACGGCGATTATTACCTGAGTCTCTGCTTGGCTCGTCCCATTGTCTGCATCTTCTACCTGCACTGCCTTCCAGGGCAGAAAGACGAAGTCCCATAGTCGTGCTACCAGCACCATCTGCACAGGCCTTGGCAGGTAGTCTTTCAGGTCCCAGTGGCACCTGTTCCCAAAAGTACAAGGCGTGGCTGTGCTTTCTGACTCAGCGGCACAGGGCGACTCTGGAAGACAATCGTTTGCAGATGGCAATGACAACGGACATTGTGTCGCTGAGACAACTGGGAAACTTTTCTGATTTTCTTTTCAAAACAGGGTAAATATAGTCAGATGCACACCATGATGATGACATGTACAGCATACTGTTACGTTTGCAAGGCAGGTGGCAAACAAAATCTAAGTCGCATTTTGGGGCCAAAATGGTACTTTGAAGGCGAACCTTATAAGGTTCCTTGTCAATTATCACCTTAACTAAGGTGATAATTGACAACGACAGTCATGGTGCATGTGTTTACTTCCCAACAGCCCAAAGCTCCACAGTCCACAGGTACACTCAAGAAGAAATTGGTGGCCATCATGAGACAGTCACGGAATGTGCACAAGTTCACCATGTATGCAAGGTAATGTAGACGTGTTCGAAACAGGAAAATGGGACACCAATGAGTGCAACTTACAGAGCTGCCAATGTGATTTTCTAAAATCAGATCCCTGGTGCAGGTCAATGGTAGGCGTTTTGTGTGCTCTGGTGACAGTTTGATTGTTATGATGCAATGGGATTTTGTTTCAGAGCACCATGTACCATGCTAATAAGGAATTTGTTCCGAACCCGAGGCAATAGAATGGGATCATTCAGAGCAAACACGTAGATGAAAATAGCGAAATTGGCTGCAGAATTATATTGCGATGAAACAAAACAAATGCCTTGAGGGTCACAGCAAAATACTACTTCCTCCGTCCCAGATTAATTGTCGTCTATTCGAAAGGCTAAATTTTTTATATGGATAGCCTCAGAATTTTAAAACAATGTCAAAATCGAAAAGATTGCACTTCAAAACCCTTGACTATCAATTTTCAAGAAGGAAAAGTGAGACATGACCTATTTGAGCGCAAGGCGAATATAAATTTGGGTTATTTTCCACCCCAGATATTGAGATTTACTATGTAAAAAGACCGTTGATACAAACTACTGCCAAAACCTTAATACTTAATGGATTGACTTGAAATTTTTATGGTGTACTCCCAACTCAAAAACATTACCGTAGGCGAAATTTCATTGAAAAAATGTGCGGGCATGATGGAGAAATAATGCCGCAAAATCATAGGCGATAATTATTCTGGGACGGAGGAAGTATGCTCCTAGACAGGAAGAGCACAAATCACTGTTCGACTGCTTGAAGCCTGTGAGCCAGGCATCGATTCTGGCCATTCTCTTACAACTTCGCAGTAAAGAAATGCACAAATGGAACAGGAAATCAATGACATATTTGCAGCACCACAGCTTCCAGTGCCAGCAACACAGACAGTTGACCAAGTCACCTGGGCTTGTGAGGCTCCTGCGTTTCCAGAACGTTCCAATGAGGGCCAACTTGCACCTGGATGCCGCACCAATTGTACTTGTCCTTGTACAGCAGGGAGTGCCATGCCATCTTGGGATGGACGGCCAGCAGGCTGAATATGTGTTTGCCTTTCAAGGCGTCGACCACACAACGAGTGTACCTGGAATGCAAGGCCACAACAGTCATTCACCTACAGATTTGTGTTATGTCGAGTACTGCACAGCAATTGTTGAGAACGAGGACACAATGCCCTTGCATCTTCAAGAAGACGACGGGCATGCTTCAATGCACAATGTTGGTCTACAGCTTTGCCCCTTTAGCCCCAAACAGACAACCCATAACATTCGCAAGTTGTCTGTGTTGAGAATCGCGGCAGCTGAAATACATTTTGTTGACATCTGCTGTCACATGGCAAAGTGCTGCCATGCACCAGCAAGGCGATTGACCAGTGTTCGCATCTACATTACTGACTACGTGCATTCGTCTCGTTCGAAGGTTGGCTTGTGCAATGGGTCTGCAGCTCATTCTGTCTTCAGAGCCCACAACACGGCAAGGTCTGAGGGCAGTTCGTTGGCCCGGGTGAAGCGAGGCTGTTTAAAATTTACCCACAGGGCAACAACGAAGCAATTAAATGCAAGCCAGCCATGCCCAGTGGGCAAAGGCCACAGGCTTGACTTACACTGACAGCTGTGCCAAACTGAACTGATTCCTTACAATCTCCACAGGAAGCCATTCGCACAAATGATGCATCAATCTATCAAACAGAATAATGTGTATATAGGCACAGATACGTGTGGCCCTTCAACTTTTGTGACCCCAGACAACGAAGCAGGTGGGAACAGTTGAGGGATGTGCATCAATGAATGCAGAATTTGCACATTGAGCCACTAGACACCTTCTGGCATGGAACGTGGATCCAGCAGTGTCAACGACAAACAGCATCAGGATTAACGGCCCTCCCAGATACTGGTGTCAGATTTAATGTATCAATATTTGGTACGCTATGAAAAAAGCACTGTCAGTGTCAAATACTGCAAGGTGATCCTGGTGCTGAGCCTAGTGACGAAGGTACAGCAGCTGCCTTATCCCCCACAGGTCAAGCCGTTCATCAACCCACTCGATGGCAGACTTTGTGTTGTGCTTTCCAGTGCACACTGTCAAAGACTTGAGGTCAGCCTTCACGACATTGACATTCAACTTGTGGAGCTCAGCCAGGAAGTGCTGCAGCATCTTGTGGCATAGGCTCCGCACGGTTCGCTTCATCTCCGGGTGGTACATCGCGGATGATGGGTTGCATATCCACTGATACACCCTTTGCAGCAATGCATCGGCCGTCCTGGGGAACAAAAAGAACCACACCAGCCTCACCACAACATGAAAATCAAACCCAACCACGACCAGCAATAGATCGCAGGTTGCTCTGCCATTCAGCACATCCTTGCTTCCTTGCATGCAAATTCCATTGAAGAGCTGTGCGTCCAGCATTCTTCCTGCAGCTGCAGTGGCACTGTCTTGTCAATTTTGAACAATGTGCGTTCACATTCAATCAATTGCAATTGCTGTTATTGTTATTGTTGTTGGTTGTTTTGTTGGATGCAGCTTGTGAGAGTCAATTCAACACCTTGTGCTGCACGACTGTCCTGTTGCCCCTCAATCGTTAGGAGCACTCCAACCTCAGTGCAAGTTGCTGCAGCCTGCAGAAATCTTGCTCTGTCCAAGTTCACAAAGTGCTATTGTCAATCAGCAGTGAAGCACAGCATGTCCACTGTGCCCTTCCAGCTTGCCTGCTTTCCAAAACACAACCTGGCAAAACATGATGGTCATTCTCAATCATTTGCTCATCCGATGCTCCTTTGTAAGACAAAGAGTGTGACAAGTTTCTTGCTAGATTCCTACCAGGAAAGAGTTGTTCACTGCATGACTAATGTCTCCTGGAATCTGCACCTGTTGCTCCTTGTTGTGGCGTCTTTGACCCATCGCTCCACCAAGTTTGATAGTACCCCCAGCGCCCTCCCTGCTGGATCCCAGCCCCCAAGCACAGACCCCTCTAGCTCGTACAGCTGTGCTGCATTCAGTAGCGCACTCGTCACCATGTGGTGGACGGTCAGCTCCACACACACACACCTGGGGGTAGACAATCTGTTTGAGCACATTCACCAGAACATGGCAAACACCACCCCCATCGCTGCAAGAAGAATTACTGGTCTATTTTTATGACTCTTCTGGTCATTTATACTTGTACCCTGTGTTATTTGTTCTTGCACTTGCCAGAAGATGGTGGTCACAGTTCCATCAGTAATTGTTGTCTACAACAGTTTCTTTTTATTCAAGGCATGGCAAGAAATCTGCTCCTTGCTTCTCCTGTGCGAACAGCTATTAGCAGGGAGTGAAGATGTCATGCAGTGTACTGTTGATAATCCCTGAAACACAGCTGTTCCATTCAGTCACAATAATGAAAAACAACATATGAGTGGGTGCTCAGCTTGTGTGAACACGAGTTCTGTCAGGAAACCATTTGGAATGCATAGAGAACCACAGTTGATGAGAGTTTCTCGACAATCAAGTTCGCTTCAGGCTCCGAGATAGCCTAACATGCAAACAAGCATGTGTACCTGTAGCAACCTGGGAACTCCAGCTCAGGGGGGCCCAGCTCTTCTTTCCACATCTCATCCTCCTCTGGATGCCTGTGACCTGGATACACCGCAGTGGCAGCAAAATTAACAGACAATGCATAATTAGAATAAACCTACCCTCAGTGACATTGCTATCAGCCAATGGCAGATGCCGCTGTCATGTGCTGTCATGATCAAACGATCATGCACTGCAACAGTTGCACTTTGGCACAGGGCAAACACTGAACTGCCCTCGCCACCCTCTTTCCACACCAGGTGTTTTGGAGCAAGCTCCATGCTGTTCTGCCACCAGTCATCAAGTACGGACGGTCCAGCAATTCACCTTTGGTCAGTATCATTCTACTCACTGCCCAAAGATCATAAGACACCAACATCACTTATTTCTGCTTCAGCAGCTGTGGAAGGAGCCAACAGCTGGAATGCACGAATGCAGGATTGGTAATAGACCCAACGTGGCCACCATCCAACCCACCAACTAGGTCTGGAAGCTGTCTGTCTTCAGGCCACAGCACGTGACCAGAGCAGTCAAGAGCACGGGCAAACAGGAGGTCGGCCATCTTCATGTGCCAGTAGCCCCTGCCCAACAGCCCGACGGGCAGCTGAGCATATCGGGAGTGCTCGATGAGTTCTGGCACTTGCTGCAGGGCGCCGATCGACTCCCGCAGCATCCACTGGGTGACCTCCTGTTGCCACTGCAGTGGTGGGAACTGACTGGGGCGGTCTGGGGTGGGCACAGTGAAACAAGGCATCTCGCTGAGTTCGGGAACGTGGCACCGGAGCCCCTGTCCCGTTGGGCTCGAAGCTAGCAGGGCAATTGCAGGTGCCCTTAACGCATCCCTTGAGACCAGGCACATCAGCAGCAGGCTGTCAGCATTGAGAAAACAAAACCAGGAAGAAGCCGCAGTTCACAAGCTTGAGCAGGAATCCACTGAGCTTCAGTCAGACTCTGCATTGCACAGTGTGGTGTGAATGTTATGGTACTGCAAGTTCAAGTGGTACAGCGCAATCGCCACTGCTGGAGATCATGCTAAAATTGTGGGATGCTGTGGCTTGCGCTAATGGAGCAGTATTTTTCATGTGCAATTTCAACGATGCACAATGGAAGTACCTGAGCCACATACTTGCAATATATTTTGAAGTGAACAGGTTGCTGCAGCAACATGTTCTGGGCTGACCCACCACTGGGTATACATTTGCTCCATCTGAGATCTTTTCAGTAGAGTGTAGCTCAACGTTGTTGTGGGATTTAGGGTAACAAATCTGAGAGTAATTTCGCCCTATTGTCTTAGTGATCAGATGTGCTTGAGATGACCAGTGTCTTGCGCCATGCTGTTGACAAGGACAATGCAGCCTTGCATTCATACCTGAAACCTTTGAGTGCTTTCGACACATATTGATATGCATCGTGCATGTTCGTTTTGACCTTGATGTCAAACCTCACAGCTAACAAATCTCGG
Source organism: Ostreobium quekettii (assembly GCA_905146915.1). Taxonomy (NCBI): domain Eukaryota; kingdom Viridiplantae; phylum Chlorophyta; class Ulvophyceae; order Bryopsidales; family Ostreobiaceae; genus Ostreobium; species Ostreobium quekettii. Next base: position 26,463 of record CAJHUC010001088.1, read on the forward strand.
ATGCATGCCTGAGAGGAACACACCCAGACTCAAATCGACCATGGGCTGCCAAATTCAATCCTTCAGCAACATGCATGGCACACTCAATCACCACAGTTCCTCTTTCCAAATACGAAAATTGAAAATGCCAGTAGTAGGTAGAAACAGAGGGAACTCTGACTTCCCAGCACTGTCACTTTTGGCTGGCAAGAGGATACAGCGCTGCCTGAAGGTGCGATGGACTACTGTGTCACACATTTACAGCAGTGATACAATACAGATGCAAGCCAGTCACTGGGCTGCTCTCTCCAGAAAACCTGCAACACGACATTCTCCATCAAGACGTACTCCAAATTACCACCTTTGACACATTCAGCCACACCACTTCATAGCGCTGCCGAGTGCAGCAGAGGCCCGATTCGGGCATCCACCAGCAAGACACGGCTCAAATTCGAAGTGGATTATTTGCCAACTCGCTTTTGGTATACTGACTTTTTGCAGCCAACTATTCCCACTAGCATATACAGCCTGGCGTTTGGCATTTGCAGCGAAAACAGTTCAGACTTGTAAACCACAAGTCCCAAGAAAGGGCTCAAACACACCAAAACGGGTTGTACGTGTGCACGGAGCAAATGAGCTGTAGACACGCAGAAAAATTTCTGCACACATGTACAATCCACCTGAACCAGATTAAATGCTCATCCAGGCGATGTCAAATCCAGAAATGGATCGGCTGTAGTATGCTAGCCACCATGACATGGCCAAAACGCAGGAGAAGAAAGCACAAGATGAATGAAAGAACAGATATAATTGTAATGCAAACACAAGCATAGATTTGTATAGTATCTACATTTGTCTGTGTAGCATTGTGAATACAAATATAAGTACACATACACATCCAACACAAAAGCGCAGTGATAGGTAGCTAGGAGCAATACTGGTGACCTGTGGTGCAATGCCACCTTTGGGTCCACTGCCCCCAGCACCGACACATCTTCCAGTTCTTCCTCCCAGGCGCTTTGGACCATGTTGCTGGAGATGCCTGCCTGTCTGGCACTGTTGGGGACAACGACCACCACTATGCCAGCTTGTGCGTCCCTTGCCAGCACCAAAAAGACGGCCCTCTCGTCTCGTTTGTCGCTGGCGTGGAGGACTGCCACTGGCCGGAGGCCCCCACAGCCATCTGTGTCAGTGCCCTGCAGGTAGGGTCGGTCCGACCGGTTCTCCACCTGAAGGGGCAGGTCTCATGCTGTTGGGAATTGTCGACCCTTTGGGTGCACAGCTATTGAGCACCCGCTCCTGTTTACATGACATCTTTGGTACCCAAAGCACAGGTGCAAAGGCCGAAGTGTTGAGTGTATTACACAGAGTACTAAGGTGTTAAGCGGGTGTACAAGGTATAAGTACACAGGTGCTAAGCGCTGAGTCTTGTGCGCACACCTGGAAGAGTGTGGTATGATGACAGGTGAAGAGTTCTATGTTGCACCGCAAGGCCATGGATAGCACATTTCCACTGGTTTGTAGTCCTAGATGACAACCAGAAATGGAACAAAACGGTATATGTCACTGAAGGCATGCCTTCCTAAAATCCAGACAAATGTATGCCAGAATGGTGGTTCCGACTGCGACGAGAATCTTTTGGCAAAAAGCATGTGTAGGGGCCTGTAGCTTTTTTGTTCCCTTCGCTTGAATACGAAAATGGCAAGAACACAGAGCTGCACTGCGCTTCTCCTCCCAAGTGGACCATTCAAATCAGTCAGCTAGCTCTCAAGCACCTGGGGACAAGTTGAATGTGGGACAAATGCTTTTGCAGAGGAATTGCAACAATCACTCCACACCACACACAGCTGACAGTATGACATGTCACAACTAAGAGACGGCAAGACGCATCGGGGATCAAAGGCAGGGTGACCAGGCTTGCCTGTGAAAACCTTTAAGGCCATGCATTTCGATAACTTTCCAGCTGTTCTGAAACACGCAGCCATAATGCACTGCCATTGGTGTGACTGCGTGGTGCAGGTGGGTGGGTTTTTTTTTGGAGAATCGGACGAACGGGGAACAACAAAAGCGATTTGGGATCGTCCATGTCCACCATCTTCAAAGAGCAAGGTGGTTATTCTGTGCCAAGTACACAATTGCAGTCAACAGAAAATAGTTGGCTGTAGCTGGCACCTTGAGATCCTCGATGTCCAAGCCTGTTGAATATTGCTTCTGACGGGCATGGGGCGCGAGTGACATGACGCAGCCCATCCTGATCGCTCCTAAAAGCCAGGATGGTAGCAGGTGCTGCAGCCAGCAAAGATTCGAAACTCATTCTCAACGATTCTCCAACAATGGAAGTGGGGGATGAAAGGACAAAATCTTCAATCAAAAAATTTTCTAAAGAAAAGAAATGATGGAAAAACATAGAGAAACAAAAGTGAGTCCCTGGACAAAAACTGGTCCCAACATCGTTGCAAAGGAGTTCAAGGCTTGGAGCCAATGGTGTTAGCTGCGCCCTTGTGGTCCCCAATAGGAGTGAGTCTGCCGCTTTTCACCACCGCTTTCCACCCGCAGTTGCAAATGTTCAAATTGCTGTCCAGGCTGTTTTCAAAACGAACACACACAGTGTTCGCAGGCATGCTGGCCGCCATGCTGCATGACCAAAGCAAAAAGTGACATTTGTATCTGCACAACAACAGTGCTGAGGGTGACGCCCAAGTTATGCTATGCACAATAGCATCAGTACTAGTACAATGCTATTTGGCAGATGTGAGCAATAGTTTGCAAACAACAACTGTGCTTAAAGTGGCTCTGACTGCCTTGTCATAGCCGCAGCAGTAGCAACAAAACAGCGACTGTCAACATAGCCAAGACAATAACAGCACTCTTCCAGCGTGGACTCAAACTAAACTTGCCTATTAATTTTCTTTTACCTGAAAAGGCACCATGCAGGCTGTACAACACCAGCCATGCTGACAGTAGCAATGTGGTGTTGGCGGTGTAGGATTGTTACTTCAACAATAATATCCATTTACTTGGCGATTTTTCAACTTGTGGTGCATTATTGATTGAAATGTGCATTCATATCGTGCTATGCACTTGGTATTTCAGTTCCTCATTCCCCCCACCTGGTACACATTGCAGATGTCCATGACTGTCAGCTTCTCAGAAATCTTCGATGCCTGCTCGATGTACTCCCAAAGTGGCATCGATACCTGGTGAATTTGCATGGAGCAGCATGTCAGTCCGCTGCAATTCAGAGCATGGGATGAAATGTCAAACTGATGCAGATACCCAGAAAAGGAGGGTGACAGAAACAAACACTACATGGTCAGTCTCAGGTCAAGTTTAAACAACAACTGTCCCAAATTGCAACTGAATTCGATGCTGCCACAATCGGATGCTGATATGCAAACCCAATCCAACATCTGTTTGGACAGCATGGTCGCGACAACGAGTTCTAATAGGGCAATAACTGAGAGCTATGACAAGCTATTGGGACATGCACCTGCATGCCCAATTGTCCATCAATTCGCTTGGGTCATATAATGAATTCTTGCAGTACACAGCTTCAGATGAACAATATCCATTAAATCCATCAACAATCACGTGGTCATGTGGTGATGCAGTGGCCAATTACTTCAATCCAGAACCCAGCTCCAACACGCCCAGATGCTGGAATGCTCAGCCTACAAGGACCAAGAGTAATGTTGTGAGGAACCAAGTGCCATCCAAACAGCTTCTGCGACACGGGTAAGCACGTGCCCCTCTCACCTCATATGCAGTGTCTGCTTCGATCTCCCCAGGAGGGAACACCTTCTTCACGTTTGACCCAAAACCCAACTCCCTTTCACCGATGGTCGCAATGTAGAACGTGTGCGGCACGTTAAGAGGGAATGAGAACAGGCGCGAGCCGGCCAGCACCCACACCTTGGGAGGATGGGCACGACGTCTCAGCATTGGACCCCATTTAATAGCATACATATATATATTTATTTATTTTTATTTATTTATTTATTTATTTATTTTATGTTATATTTATGTTTATATTTATATTTTTTGTATTTTGATGCTCAACTCTGAGCATCTTTCATCATGCTATGTATTTTTCCCTTGCAACCTGTGTTTGCCAAGTCCAAAATTAAATGCACCATCTAAATGTGTCAAGCTCATCCTGGCAGTGTTCAACAAGTTAAATTGCTGAAAATAATGCACCAGTCCTACAGAAATTAAGCTAACAGTTGCAATTAGCAAATAGCAATCCATGCAAACTGCTCTGAATTCTCGGGCAACATGTTGTTTTATTTGCACAATTACTTGAGCTACTGAACTATCGGCAATGTTTTTGCCGGTTGCTATCATGAGCATACAGTGAATGCCAACAACACCATGTCTTCATGCTCTGCAACTACCTTCAACCTGCCAGGCACATCTGACTTCTCCAGGTCCAGTATCTGCCAATATGTGTGGCTTATGGCACTCTGCTGATTCAGAATGTAGTCACTGAGGTCTTGGAACTGTGAACCACAAAATCTGTGTTGATTACATCTGTCAAAGCTGTTGAACAACTGTAAAGCATCTGAGAAAACAAAACAGCGCCAGAGTTCGTCATGCTGAGTAAAATTGCTCAATGCTATGCCAAATCACAACCACTGCTGTTTGCCAACAGGTTGCCCAGTCAGAATACAAATGGAAAGGGAGATAATTATGTGATAATTGACACAACATGATAATGTGCATTTCCAGCCCCTCTTTGGGTCCCAAACACCAGGCCGTGCTAAGTACGCTGCAAGGTGTCCAAGGTCAGTAACAGAGAGGTGACAAGTATGTGCGCTTCTCACTCTCACAATGAATTGCCGCTGATCCAGCTGCTGGCAACAATCTCATCTTTCAAAGAACATGAAATGGAATTAATGATTGACTAACTACCATAACCTATTAAATCAATATATCAACTAATGGTGCATCGACATCTCAGGAAGCCGCAAATAAAACACACGTCAATCATCATATCCGGCCTTGTCCCTGGCCTGAGCACACAAAACTGTCTGCCGGCAACCAGTGGCTTCTGTTCTCCACGTTGTTCAGACCACCAAGCGAAGGTACTCTTCATACCCGAAATTTGACAGCAAACCAAGCGATTCAGATGGAACAAAGACAACTAAGTAAACAGTGCTGATCGCCACGATGACAGACGAACCTGTCTTGGGACCTGAGCATTGGCGTCGTCGTTGCACTTTGCCTTCTTTCTGGAGGCGGCATGGACGTCGCGCCATTTTTGCTTCCTTGCCCGGATCAAAGACTTCAGGCTTTGGAAGATATCACCTTTGTCCTGACCACTGCCAGACGGTTGAGCTGGCCCCTGGGGAGCAACAATGGTTAGAGCGGCATATGGGACAGATGCACATCACGTGCATTCTTGTGTGCGGTCTCTCGTCGTGGCACTCAGATGTGGTCATTGATGGTGGTCGCAGTTTGAATGAATGCTGCTGCGGACATTCTCATTGCCGCTGCCCACAGCCTCTCAATAGCCATGCATCTGGAAGCGCATCTTCATGCAAGTGTGCAGTCATTGAGAAACAACAACAAAGATTAGTATTCTTGAACAAAGACGACTTGGCGAGTTGTTGGCTATGCATCTCATCATTTTATCTTTTCTTTATCTAATTTCAATTTAATTCGAGCATGACAGCGCCAATATGAAAGTGTGTTTTCATGCATGTCAATATGCAGGACACATAGACCAGCTTTTGGGTGAGGCAAATGAAAATTGAATGCAACATTCTGCACGTCTAAAGAAGTTCATGCCCGCTGTTGGCTCATAGAGACTTTGCCATACGTGGGTCCACCTTGCCCAAGACCTAAAGATTAGCAGCCCTCGCTGCTGCACAAAATCTGGGACCATGTGCAAAATGGCACACAACATTTGGCGTTCTGCAGTCCTACAGGCCTTGTGACCCTCGTTGAAGAAGGGTATAGTGCAGCGGGGACTTCTATCTAACCACTGGTCGACGAATTGATTGATAGGTGCATTGTTCCATTGACTGTTTGACTGGCTTGACCTTCAATGATTGATGGATTATTTGATGGATGAGCTGTTTGGCATACCAAGTTGACTAGGTTCGATTATGTGCCTAACCAGCTGATGCACAACATGATTGAAGCAACAATGCAAGCTGGGAAAAACTGACCACGGAGGCAATATTTGGCATATTGTTCCCCGATTATCAGACTACTGCACCAGCAGCACGGTTACCTCACAATCATATCTTTCCTTTTAAGGTTCCAAGCCTCCCACCTGCTGCTCCTCAGATGCCATCGCCTTGCTCGCTGGCACGTTGCTGCGCTGAACTTGCAGGTGCCGTGGTCCTTCGACGTTTCTGTTCCCTGGGTCGGGCATTTCTTTCAACAGACTGCCTTCCTGACTATTGTGAACAGACCGAAAGGAACACATGTCCTCAAGATCCTCCAAGTGGGGCACCTGGAGAAAAGGTCATGGTGTTGAGGAAACCCACACGTACAGGAACTTTCGAGATAAACAATGGTGGAATAGCACATCCTTTTGTTGTACTTGTGAAGAAGTAGGCGTTGAGATTTTAGATGGAGTTATGGGTGCAACTGACTATTGATACTGAGGGGACAAATGACAATAATTAGAGCAACCAAACAGTTGCCAGTTTGCGTTGCGTTGATTTCTTGTCTGCTTTGCTCTGGTGGGGAAGACAACGCCGAAGGCCTCCATGCCTTGGCAACAACAGATTGTCTTCGTGCATGGAAATGCAAACAAAGATGCTTTGCAGCTTTGATCGATGCAACCAGCGTTAAAATTAGAGATTCCAGATGTTATTCAGACCGCATTTGATTGCAAGCACCACTGCATGGTCAACCCTTCTGCATTGTAAAGTTTCAGCTTGGCAGCTTTTTCTCTTTATTTCTCACAGACGTTACTTGTGCACAGCAGTCACCCAATGGAGGTACGGGTGGCCACCCAGGTCCTCTCAAAGCCAGCTATGTCGTTACGTTTTTTTGACTGTTCCACATGTTTTTCTGGCATCGTTACGTGTTCTAGATACTGCTCCACATAAATCGTCAATCTTTAAGTTGCGATGCGGAATGTTTCACTATGGTAGTATTTAGATTGTATTTTGGGGGAGAGGGCAATCGGCATTGTCTGGTCAATCAGATTGTGGAAAGGTTGACAACAGAAGAGAAGACACAATAGAGAAATGAAGCATAGTTCAGCAAGGACACTAATGCAAAAAAATATCTTGCAGAGGGGACATTTAATGAACTCAGTGAGCCTCAGAATTCGCAGTTATTGCCAGCATGCTTTTCATGAGCTCTCAGAAGCAGTGTTCCTTAATGACTGGCAGCAAGCATTGATGCATGTTTCGCCTGTGCCCTGTGCCATTATTGCAAAACAGCAAGGATGGCACAAACACGGCCTTAGGGCATCGAGCATGCACATGAACACCAATGAGCAACACTGCAGTGCAGCAACAGTTGCAGCGTCACAGAAATGTGTTGAGTTGCATACAGCACATTAACATACTAGCAACTGGTATTAGTGCTCATGTATTGTCTCATACCATGGTATGTTACACACTTTGGCCAGTTCATGCAGACCAATAATAAAAATGTAACAGTCCCAAGAAAATGTGCAGCAGCCCCAGCTGCACGCAACGCGAGGCTCTCTTGACTGCTCATGGAGTCTAGCGGCCCAAGCCGCATGAGTTGCTGTGGCGGAAAACCAAGTTTTGAGGCAAAACCAGCTCAGCAAAGCTGCCATTCTGGTGGTGACTATGATGCAGAGTCCCCAAAACAGTGGACTGTCGAAAAAATGCGGACCAAAAATAGTAACGCTGCAATTTCAATATGCAGAAGGGTTAAGTATACTATGGTAGGCGCGTGAGCTTTGTTGCTGTTCTTTACACAACATAGGCACTCTATGCACAACAATTAACAAGAAATGGAAGAAGGTAATCGCGGCTTGCACCTGTGACAATCACAGTATATTTGTTTTCCACCATTTCATTATTTTCTGTCTTCAATTCTATTACTTTGTGAGGACATCCAAGGCAACTCAATCGTGCTTGGCCCCGTACCTTGGGTCCTTCTTGTCCATTTGGCATCTCTGCAGCAATGACATCACTGATTTGTTCGCCTTGTTCTCTGGGCCGCTTCCTGGAGAACTGCAGTTTCCTTTGCTTCAAGCGAGAGTTGCGTTCCTGAACCTAAGACAGACGGTGCCATAACCACCTGAAACACTCAGCCTAAGGGTGGCTGATACTTATGTATCCTCACACCAAAATCAGGAACTTGCAGAAGTCTGGAGTGCATGCTGCCCAGCATGTTGCCTCATCGAGTCAGGTAGAGCAGTGCCATGCTTCGCAGTGCCATGCTTCGCACATAAAATCTTCTATTTTGCATCGCTCCGGAAGAATTTGCAGATGGTAAGGTGGCGAAAAGAAGCAAGAGTGGTTGGGCATAAAATGCCTGTTGATGCGGATAGCATGCCATACCACCTAATGTGAGCATAGACAGCAGTATGCTATGTTTGGGTGAATAAGTATGAAAAAACGCTTCGGCACAAAGCAACACAATGCCAACCAAGATAAGAATCACAATTGTCTCCAGCTGCACATTCAAGATTCACTGGAATCTGTGCAGATGAAAATGCGAAGGGGCAGAATAACAAAAAAAAAAACTCTCCCCAGCATCGAGTAACGAGCCAACTGGTTGGCAGGCTGCTGCGCATCTCACCTTCTTCTCAAGCCACTGTGGGTTCTTTATCATCTTCACTGGGTTCTTGATGCCCTGCAGCACGGCCGGGATAGTGACGATCTTCTGAATGGCGCTTGTCAAGCGCTCCCTGTAGTAACCCCAGTCCAGGATTTGCCGCACATCCGGCATCTCGTCCTCGCCAACGCCTTGGGTTCACAAATATGACAGTTGAATAAATGGCAATAAAGTAAGATACAAAGACCATATGAAAAGAACACCATTGAACTCCATCTGTCCACACTGCAGAAATTTTACTTTTTGCATGCAGCATGGAGCAATACACCAAAGTCATGCAGCACAATCAAAGTCATTCCAACAGCATGCAACTTGTGTTGAAATCGCATCATGCACTGTCCATAAAGTTTCATGTATTGCATTTTTGCATCGCAAAATATTTTGCCCACACGTACAACTTCCTCTATACGTCATTTGGACAAGGCAGGAGCAACGAAATGCTTGAGTTCATCGTCTTGGCTCGCCTGACTAGCAGTATGATGTGAATCAATGTTGGATGCTCACCAAGTGCAGCGCCTGCGCCACACCATTGCCTCAAGTAATGCCTTGCAACACCAGGAGTCGTCCTGAATATCTCCACAGGTACAGCCCTTTCACTGGTGGGCTTGTGCTTGGGTTCCTTGGAAATGATGTACTGAGCACAGAGACCCTTCTCTTTCATGCGCTGGTTGGAGAGGAAAGCTGCCAGGCGATTGGCAGTGGTGATTGGGCAGGACTTCCGGCCTGTTGCAGACAGGAATTGGTGTATTGGTTGTCAACCATGCACTTCAATGTTGGTATTATTCTGTTTCGATGCGTGGATGCTTCCTTCTGTGTTGCTCTGATTCCAAATACTGTGGGATGTTTAAGGAAAGAAGAGCATCCAACAGCCTTGTTCATGGCTGGATCAGAAATCTATTATGCAGCCTGTGGTTCACTAAAACTCTTCAAGAATGCAATAGTCATGATTGCATCCCACATTAAATGTATTTGCACAACACACGGGCATGTTTTATATTGGTGTCAATACAAAACAGTTGTGTTTGTGTTTCATGCTGGCAAATATACATTATCACACTCTGTATGGTAACACACTCTCTGATACTTGAATTAAAATACAATACATGACAAGATTCTTCCGCACACGAAGTTTGGTTCGATTCAGATTAAAAATGCAAGCATCACTCAAGCTACCATGGTGGCGATTGATGGACTGCAGGCAAGTACCTAAATAGGGCGCTATGGAGAGCTGACAAGTTAAGTAAATGGGATCAGATCCCGATTTGCTGACAGCGCACTAAAGAGAGAGCTGGCAAGTAAAGAAATGGGATCATTGCCAAGTGCTCAAGAGGGGGCAGGCTGAGTGTCCCTCACCATCATATTCTTCGATCGACTTGCTCATGGTGCAGGATTCAGAAATGAGTTCCATCAGGGATTCAAACTCTATGTCAGCTCCCTGGAGGCAGCACGCCATCATTTACTGTTACTTTGCCTTGCCACTTACAAAATTCAACTTTCAATTCAATGGCAGTGCATTAGCTATATTGAACAGTAATACATGGGCACGCGAGCATCAATATGTAGTGCCGCAAAGCAAGAGTACTGCAACTGCAGTATTGCTGGGTTCTGCTGCGACGTACTGTGAACCGGTATGTTCTGTTACACACTGTGCTGCAAGCACAGTACAGCAAAGGCTAGTATCAGATGATGAAGAACACAACCATGACCACTATACGTTGGCAGCCAGTGCGGACATCCCATCATTCCTCAAGTCATCCTATCATTCTGGAAACGTTTTGTCGATGTCAGAATTCCCCAGTTCTTGATCTGCAGCTGCAGAGCACTGTTTTGTGTTGTCAATGTAAATGTAACCATAATCGAATTCCGCTTCCCCCAAATCTGCCATAAGAGACAATTTATTTCATCTAAACAACCACCAAGTTTCTGTAAAGAATGTTGGAAATTTGACAAAAGGGAGTCCTCTGACCTGCCCCTGTACATTAAACGCGTTGCAAGACAGGGCCAAACCGGCGCCATACCAGCACTCACTAGCAAGAAAAGGAGCAAATAGCATTTTTGTGAACACACATAAAACACATTTCATCAAAGTCCTGCATGCTAAGAACACAAAAAGAACCCAAACCCATAAACTTTGTACATGTTTGAACACGTGTTATATGGCCCTTTTTTCCGGGTGATTGGTCTGGCTCCAGACTGGACCACGGTCCTACTAGGGGCGATCCCTTTGGGACGGCGCCACGGCAATCTGGGTGTGAAGGGGAGTCGCGGCGATCGGGGCTGTGAGGGACACCAAGCAGCGATCTGAGCTGCCGGAGAGAGCACACAGCGATCGGAGCTGCGGAGGGAGTCGTAGCGATCGGATCTGCGGGGGACCGAGTGGCGATCGGGGTCATGGGGAGAGCAAGCGGCGACCAGAGTTGCGGTGAGAATAAGCAGCGATCCAATCACATTCGGAGATGCTGACCACAGCTTTGAATGTTCTTGTGGTCTGGATGTTCTATTTGTCTGTGGCTTTCTGAAGGCTGAAGTCTACCAAACACAAGCTTTGTCAAATGCGGGACACTCGTAGCACTTTAATTTTGTAAGCGTTCTTTTGTAAAGTGAAGTAATTGCCAATATCTATTTGGAAAAATGCCCTTTTGAGCGCCAAAACCATGCCATATTGATGGTTTTCACAACTGAGTTGTGAAAAACCACAATCCAAACAGTGGCCAAGCTACAATTTTTGGACTTGTCAGTCCACCAAGTCCGATATTGCAAACAATAAATACACTGCATGCACCTCACTGCATCACAATAGTCACCAACGATCTTGCCCATCGAACACAATCCATCAATCACAAATCTCAATCGTTATCAAACAACTCTATGACCCCTTGATGAGCGAAAAGTGTGTCTCGGTTATCACCCATGGCATGAAAGTCACCAAAAGGACACAAATTATTGTGTTGTGATTTCAAAATAACTAGCAGCCATTTTGCTTCATGCATACAGATCCAATGCAAGTCAACTTTATTTCTTGAATACGTGCTCAAAAACTCATGCAACGAAACGCCCAGACTGAATTGAACATCATGAGAACCTAATGATTTTAAAAGAATGAAATCTTTAGGCTTACGTGTCATCTCTTCAGATTTTGCCCCAAAAGTTGTTATTTACTGACCTTGAAGCGGCAACACAGTCATGGCATTGATTTAAAAGATTCGTGTACTTTTATGGAGACCAATTGCATTTAATTGATACACCAAGGGCAGGGGGGGTCATTAAATGGCATTGAGGTGCCCCCACAAACCCCTATAACACCTCCAAGAGGGAAATTGACAAAAGGAGGTCCTCTGCGGGGTCACCCCTAGTAGGACCGGGTTGCTGACCGGCGCCGGTCTGGCACCAGTCTGGCAACGCATCTAATGTATAGGGGCCGGTCAGAGAACCCCTTTTGTCACAGAGGATCCATTTTTGTTAAGATATCTCACAGAGGACCACCTTTTGTCCTTTTCCCAATATTGTTACTTGTAGCATAAACCAAGCAATGAACGGATTAAGTGGCGCATGTTCAATCGTGTCTTCTGTCCTGATTCTACCAGAATGTGGTGTCGAAACAGCTATTCATTGCACACAAGGGGAACTTGCTGTTACAGGACAAGCAATTGAAATGAATTCAACATCTGCCATGTGGTGTGCACACTTGTGCTTCGTCACACAGATGCAATAAGACACAGTCTATTCACCAGCTGGCACCACAAGAGATGACAGCATGATCGCCATAGCATGTTGATAGAGTGCAACGACCGAGACAATCACTCATCAGATGGCATTCAACTGATGTTTGTCTGCGCCTTCTGGTATCAGCGGTGTTCCAAGATCAGCTCTGAATGCATGCACATCTGTCTATTGTACGACCTGCACAACCCTATGTCCGTTTCTTTTCTGCAGAATTTCTCATCTCTTCACTATTTTCTCCCCTCATTTCTGTTGCTATTTTCGCACATGTTTTCCAGTGTAGTCGTCCATTTTGGTCTCACCTTGGTGTCCAGGACGGTGAGCCAACGTTCTGCCACCTGGCCAACAGACTTGTAGCACTCGTCTGAAGACTGCCCATCCAGGAATTTGGCAAACACCTGAGGGAGCAATGGACGGACCACCTTTCAACCCAATGATGGCAGGGCCAAAAAGTTCTAGCCAAATGCGTTGCAGCATGTGCTCTTAGAGTACACCGCCAGTTGAACACTTGCCTGAAAGGCCAACGTACTGACCAATGCACTGCTGTCTCTGGTGCTGAAGTACACGACCAGCTGTACATGTGCATAAAGCCCAATGCACAGGTGACGGATGGTGCCGCATCTGTTGCTATTACACAAGCCAAGTCGCACATTTGGTGAACATACCTATTGCTGCAAGTTGCAAGGCAGCTAGGAAATCCCTGATAATGTCCTGTTGCAGCGACTTCCTCTCGTTGGGCAGCTACACCAATTACATGTATTTTCTTGCTGAAATTTTAAAATGTGGCAAGGCAGCATCATTAACATCGCCGGGTAATCAGTACAGTTGTGAATTATTGGAAGTCAATCCTGCAACACCATGCTAATGTGGCAATCCAACGGGTTTGCGCAAAGTATTGCTGCAAGTGCCTGGGCGCTGCATATTCATCGTAGTGCAAGTTGTGAGCCCTATGGTTTGATTTTACATTCGCACTGCCAGCTCCCTACTAAAACTGCAAGAAATCTTGTATGTTTGGTTCTAGGGTTTCAAAATACAACGACCATTAACTAAGGTACGCGTTTCGGCAGCAACAATGCGACTTCATCAGAAACAATTGCAGCAATGATTGCATTGGATGCCAGTTAATAGCAGTTAAACACGCTGCTCAAGATGGGGGTAAGACTTGGCAAATTTGGCCAATCCCTACCCCTCTGCGACAGCAAATATTTAAGGCAGCTGCCAAGGACACAAGGAAAGAAAGACAACATAAAAAGGACAAGCCAAGGCATAACAAGAAATAAAGTAAAATATTTCGGGCCAGTGATTGGGCAGCAGGGCAGTCCAAACAAGCGAAGGCAAATTTCGTAAACAGACGATTTAATCGGCTTGGCAATGGACCAGCTGAGTCGTGCGTTCACCTCGGCTTGGAACTTTTTGATCAGCTGGAGTTCGCCTCGCCTCTTCATCTCAAATCCTTTCAATTCCGCAAGAGAGCCGTCAAAATTGAAGACAGCATACCGCTTCTTGATGGACTTTCCCTCCTCCTTGGAGGCTGGCAAAATCATGGCCTGCCACAGGATTGTACTCACAAACTTCAGCAGCAAACATATTGGCATCGTCATTCAAATGTTTCGTCAACGACTTGCAGAATTTGAAAGCAAACAGAGCACTGGGTTTTCATTGTTGGGATATGTTAGGAGCAGCTTGGCACTTAAGAACTTGTCCATGTGGCCATCGTGGCCTGTCAAATGCACATCTTGCAAACTGTGCATTTGCATTTATTTACTTCATTTGGAAGCGCGGAATCAACATTCCACCTCAGGAGCTGCAATGGTGGTTTCAAACTTTCTTGGCCAAAGATCCTATTAGGCGATGTCAGGTGGTTGTGCATCCAGAAGTAGCTGTCCTCAAAGATGCGTTTGTTCGAATTACATATTTATTGACTTATCAGCTCTGATTCTTTTGCTATCTTTAGACATCTTTCTAATCATCTATCTATTTACCTGTTGCTCTTGTATGGGGGAGGCATGTTTACTGTGGGAGTTGGTTATCAGCAAAAAGAGCAGCCAAACTGTCGAACTGCAACGTAATGATTGTCTTTTATTATTTCACTTCCCCGTTATTTATGTCCACATCTCTTCACCTCGCACAACTTTACAAATTGTCTGGCTTGTACGACAAGGCATCGCTCCCTTCGTACTGTACAAATTGTTCAGAGTCCAAAAGCAAAACCAATTGTAGACTGCATATTTAATATTGATATTAATATTAATACATATTAATATTAAGCATAACTGGTACTGTTTTTGAACAGGAAAGCACAACTCCCAATCCATCGAACATGCCAATAACTGATCATTGAGCATAATTTCTGCCCGTGTCAAATCGTTGAAAATTGCACATCGGTACTTAAAATTTCTAACGTTTCAGCCCCATTCGTTTGCCACAAAATCCCACAATATTAACAGCGCAATCCGTAATAATTAGCTTTATATTAATCCCATTTCGACACCAATATTTGCACCAGTGTTGTGTGCTGCGCACCTTGTACGGCCCATCCACCTCGAATTCTATGGACATCTGGCTGCTGGTCTCGTAACGCCCAGCGCTCGAGTCCACCAAGCGCTGGTACTGGTCGTTCTTGTTGTGGCTGGCCACCATGGTGTTCAGGATGATGCAGGGGTACGAGATCTTGTACTTCCCACCGTCTTTCAACTTGAATGCAAAGTTCTCAGGGAAGCTGGCTGGCAGGGCGGTCCAGATGCCATCAGTGTCCAGCTCAAGGGGGCGGCCCAGCTTCCCCATCATTTTGTACGCCCTCTGAGGCAGCACACATCACCAGTGCATTAGCAGTCACATGACAGCATGCGGCACTCTATGAGACAGTGCTGCAGAGTGCTTCACTGCACAGCATGGCATTGGAGGGAGCTGCCCCGCTGGAGCCTGACTGTGCACAGCACTCCATGACTGTATACTGTGCATCGTGCATCATTTTGCAAGGTTTTGCTGCTCATTCAAATCCAGCCATGCTTCAGAATCAACAAGAAACTCTTCTTGCGAGCATCTATCTGGCATGCAAGATAGGAAAGTACTGGACATCGATTCACACAAGATTGGCAGTGGCACACAAAATTACAAGCCTTGGTGCAGACCACAGACCAAGAAGGGTGCAAGGTGGCATGTGAGCTTTAGAGTGCCACAATTGAGAATCAGGCTCCCTGAATGCAATCCTATTCCTGAACACACCCAAAAAGTTTTAGCCAAACTCAGGAGGTCTATTGGAATTGAGTGCAGATAATAATCCAATTCCAAACACCTCGATGATCTGTGCTCCAGTGTATGTCACTACGCCTGCCATCTCCATGGAATACCACCGGGCGCCCCGCCTCATGACGTAGCCATAGAATGAGTTGAGGATGCACTTGTGCGCCAGCTGCAGCGAGTCGTACAGAATCACCATGTCCTTTGCCTCAGACACTGTCTGCACGTCGCCGCTTTCTAGTGCCTTTTCCTTCTTGGCCTTCCACTGCTTGACCAGTCGCTTGTACTTGTAGCGGCGGTCGCGGAATTCGCGCACAGTGTCCACGTAGAAGGAATTTTCCTTCATGCAGATGCCAGCCTCCCGGGTCTCCGTGATGGGCTTGTTTTTCACTTTCTTGTACACCTGGGGCCCAGCTGCACTTTCATGTGCAAAGCACCAGTCTTGTTCTTTCACAATGGAAATGTTCATTTCTTCATATTTATGCAACCAATTTCATCACCAGCTACTTTCTTCTCTTCAGTCAAAATTTCAATTTGTGCACAAATTCTTGCCCCAGTCATCATTCGTCACCGGCAATGCTTATCAGCTAGACATAGTTGTTCACTGCAATAGAATCAAGTCCATCAAAATAGCTGGTTTGTCCATCTTGGTGTTGGACATGAAGTCAGCAAGGAGCACAGTGACATGTCAGGACACATCAGGAGCACAATATGCTAGCATGTGGATTGCAAGAGGTCAAAAAATGTGCAAACCATGAACATGACTCATAATGCAGCAATCGACAACCTGCAATGTCAGCAGAGACATCCAGCCATTCACACCATCCACCTCGGTTCTGCAAGTAAGCATACCAAATTTCCAAATTCCAAAAATGCCAAAAAAACGACAGGAAGTTGCCCACCACCACGTCAATCAAACCACCTCAGACTCTTTCCCAACAAGAGTGAGAATCTCATTGATGTGTGCTCTTCAGTGACAAAAGATCGCAGCCGCTGCCGCTTCACTGACCTTGCGGCAGTATGTCGTCAGCTTCTCCTTCAGGAGTTTGGACTGCTGATCTTGAGGGAGTTCCGCAAACAGGCGACTCTTCCCACCCTCTTGCCTGGGAGGGAACGTCTGGCACTCCAGCTGTCGCTTGACAGAACCGTACTCACTGCGATCAATGACATAAGGTTCCCCGCGCCATTTCTGGGAGCACACAAGCATCCTTAACAAATGGACAGGGGATAAGTGCAGAGCAAAATGAACTGTCAGGCTGAACAATGTGCATTGATGCTGCTGCCACATTTTGGCTGCAAATTTTGTTAACATTGCTCAGAGACATTGATTCGATGATGTTTGTCAAGATAAACCATACTTGCATCATGTATGTACCATATTTGTACCAGAATTCCGGCTTCATATTGATAGGGGCACAGTGGCGATGTTAATGATGAAAATAGACTTGAGATAGCTTGAAAGCTATTGATGGCTTCGCCTCCTTGGGCTCCCTGGTGGGGGGTGGGGTGGGGGGGAATACGGCGGCTTGGCTTAATGTTTGCCCAGTGGGATGATAAGAATATCTGCTGAATTCGGTCCCTACGGGGAGTCTGTGCCAAAATACGTGCTCATGCCATGTCCTTGCTGTGCAATTGTCCTGCGACAGGGAGGGAAACACACGCAGTTCATGGCAGCCACAAACACTGTACAGTGATCAATTGGCTTAGACATCAATGCCTGTCGCTGGGTCCATTGAGGTAGAGCACCACAAGCAGGGACACCAACTAGGAACCCAATTCTGGAACAACCATTGTGGTTGACACTGAGCCGTCATCGCCTTGAAGGCAAAAAACCTTTGCTGCGTCACAGTGCGACAAATGAATGTGATCGTTGGGGGATGTTCATACCCATTCCATCTTCCGGAGACAGGTCTTGTTGGGCTTGTTGAAGCAGCAGGCAGCACAATCGTGGTCGGTCACAACAGCCGTGGGCTGCAGGCGGTTGGTCAAGATTATGTTGGGGTACATGGCAGCAACGTCCAAGTGATATATGACAGGCGGCTCCTCCCTTGAACGCCCATCGACAAGTATTTCAGTTGTGACAATTTTCAGATATTTGCTTTCGATGTGTCAAGCAAATATCACTCTGCAAAGTGCTGCAACGAACCCAGGCTTAGGCACTGTTATCATCACTAAGATGGAAAGGGAGAATTGCTGTTGACTTGACAAAGCAGTGCCCTTGCAACCTGTTGGTATTGACAGGCATGTATGCATCTAAGCACGTTTTGTGTCCTTCATCTATTCAAACTATCTGCCATGTGTATGGCTGTGGTCAGACATTGCAACATGATTTGAAATACCGAGTCTGTTAGCAGCATCAGCAGTCCACTAAGGCAGTCAGCAAATAATTGCACAGTAGCTCAGAGGCAGAGATCAGCACAGAGGGACAGCACACAACTGCATCGATTTGAAGGTACCAACATGTGTGAAGTATAAAACTGAACGAACGATCGCAAAGCAAACTTGCCCACACGGGCCTCAACTATCCACAAATTGAATCGCAGTTTCAAATGCTTTTCCTCTGGGGGCTAATTCATCTTGGCTGTGTGCGCTGTCACAAGGCAAACCTCAAAAGGCTTGCTGGCGATGTCACCTGTTTGGCTTATCTCTGAGGTCTTCTAGGATCTTCTGGATTTCTTGCTTCACATCATCATAATTGGCAACATTGTCCTTGGACAGCCCCCCCTCCACAGTTATGGCATAGTTGAGGTCAAAGTCAAGGTCGTTGATGAGGGCCTAAGGCAACATCCAAGCCTGATACAGATATGCTAGGCACCTTGTTTATATCAACACATCCAGGGGCAATTGCCCAATCAGGATTTATCAGGAGTTAACAGACATCTATGCAAGAATAGTAGACAGGCCATACACACATGTCTTCACACCATATTCAGCTTGCAGCAACAGCTCAACTTTGAGCTGAACATGTTTACGCCACAGAAAATGGAAATACTGATTGTTCAAAGGTTTGAGGGCAGATATACAATATATTGGCATTCCTTCCAGTTCCCAAGCAGAGAAGAGCTGAGTCACATGATGCATATGAATTCTACAATATAGTGGCTGAAGCGTTTTACTCTATTGGTGGCACTAGCACTTGTCCATCAACTCGAATCAATCCCAGAGGGTGATCAAGGGCACCCTGAGAACATGAGCCCATGTACCTGGACGGCTGAAGGCGCCAATCCGAATTGAAGAGGCAGATCTGACCGAAACACACCACATTCGACAGCTGCCACTTTGCCTCCAATGTAAGTTTCTGTTTCCAATAGATGGCCCTGCACCACAAAAAGGACATGGCCTTGAGATCGCTTTGCAAGCCCCAACGTGTGACAGCTGAATGCAGATCAGCTTAATTGTGCCTCCCACCCAGAGCGTGACTTCTGCAGAAATTCACAGCTGCTGATGTCCCAAACATGTGCTCATGTGGATTGAAGCTGTCATGTCAGGGCCTGTTCTGACAGCCCGGCTTTCTATGCAGCATCCGCACCTTGTGAAATGATGCACTCTTGGAAATGTGCTTGTTGGGACAGATGACGTTGTGCTCATTCGCCTTGACCATCAGCAGCGACTCGCACAGCGTGCCAGATCCCTTTCGGAGAACCTCGTCAGGCGACATCGGAATTATTGTGGCAAGCGAGAACACGAAAGGGTTTATGTACCTGACAGCAATGGTCATTCTGATGTAAAATACGTGGCTACTCCATGGACATGCCTCAAAGTGGAGATGCGTGGCAACAGACATGATACTACACTCAAGGACATGCAGACAGGTGGCACGAGTATGCAGAATGGGAATATCAACAACAGCGTGTGTCAGGCTTTCAGTGTGCAACTCACGTCATGTACAGGTAGTAGGTTGCAACTGCATCGGACACAGAATATGAAGCCATGGCCTGAGGCTGCTCCTGGGCCATTTTTACCATCTCCTCGGGAGGAACTTCCATGGGGCTGTAGCCCAATTTTGCACGTGTCACAGCCTGCGTGCACATTGTTGGGTGTAAGAAGCGGCTGCCACCAAAGCCCAACAACGACAGTTCTTGTGAGTTCGATGCACAACAGCTGATGACATGCCCAACACACCTGACGACTGGAGCATCCTGGAAAGGGCAAGAACACCTTGCCACACAATGCGTTTGTATGATTTTCAGCTGTGGCACATAGATGAGACATTGGATGTTCAGCAAGGGAAACCACATTGCAAACTAGGTACAGTTCACCCACCACCAAATCGGGGCATTGCGACGTTACATGCCTCCCCTGACCAGGGAAACAAGCAGCCATCACATATTTCCAGTGGAACAATTACGGTGACTGATGTGACAACTATTCTGTCAATTCCAGTCAAGGATGCGCAAATAGGCAATTTGTCTTCTGCAAAAGCCGCCACTGTCTTTTCTGCTGCATTTAAAGACAAACGCCACAGCGCCTGTGCAGATAGGATGTTTCTCTTGCTAATGTCGCTCAAGGTGTGATGGTTACAGGTGAGGCATGAAATGTCTGAAATCTGTCCAACTAATTTTAACATGTTCAGGACAATGTGGGAAGGTAACATTCATCCAAAACAGAACAAAAGTATGAAAGAAATTCTCAACAGCGCCAGACACACCAAACACTGTGAGTGCTGCAAGAACACACATGGCCACACTTTCCACTGGTCATTGAGAAAAGGTTGAACACATAAAAGATGGAATACTGCTCAATATCAATATCTCTGATGCTCGCTGTTGAATGTAATACACATTTTCAATAGCCTTGCAGGGTACCAATGAAATTGCAAATGCCCATAGTTTCCCAGCTGGGCAAACATGCATTTAATGCATCAATCTATCATTGGATGCCACAGCAAATTTCAAACTCAGGGAACGTCATTTTCACTTGTTTGAAGTTTGTTTTATTGTTTCAACTACAACCCTGTCGTTTCAAATCTGTTTCGCTGCTCTACCTTCAATACCCGTTCCTATAGTTTTGAACATTCCCGCATGTTCACATGTTTCCAAGGCTGCTTGTTGCATAGCTTTTCGATTCTCTGCATTTGTCCACCAAAGGGCCTACAAACCTTCAAGCCCCTGCTGCCCTGTGGAAGGTAGGAGTCCCTGTTGACCCAGTGCAAACAATCCATGTGTGGACACGCCCGGCTCAGGCAGTTGCCATTATCACTGCACTGGAAGCCCATCTCCTGGCGCATGTCCAGACCATGCTTGGAGGCACGGGCCTCAAGGAAGGGAAAATCAAAGAAGTCCCCATTGTACGTCACATACACAGCAGGCTTGACCTGCAAGGATGGAGCAAAACGAACGATCAATGAATTAATGAACAAATTGAATGATTCGCTGATATATGTTCAGTGAATAGTGTTTCTTTTCATTTTAATTGTCACCAGTATACTAATGAATAGTTCAATAATGTACTCATCAATAGTTAGCTGCTATTCCAATTGCACCATGGTTCACATCAAAGACCAGTAACAACTGATTGTTAAACAAAATCTGACCAGGTGGTGGTCTGGTATGAGCTTCAAAAGCTGCCAAATGCATGTTCACATAAATGATGAGGCCAATGCCAAATGTGCACATTCGTGACCATTCCATACCTGAAGGGACACCGTGCGATGCGACATTGGGTGAACCTTGCTCAGTGGGTGCCAAGGCATTGGTTTTGGCTGCTTTGGGCATTTAAATAGGTTCATTTTGATACTGGTTGCTGGAACACGTCGATGCACTGCCCTTGAACAGAGAAGGCAATCGTAGGCTAAAAAAGTAGAAGCATGGGATGCGAAGCTAAAATTAAGGAGAAGATTATCATATGGAAACTACAAGAGAAGATGGAAACAAAATGAATGCAAGTAACACGAACACAGAGTTTGAGGGACTTCTTGGGGTTTGAAACTACAAACCTCTTGCATGTGCTCGAACCAGCGCTGCAAGAGGTGCAACTCATCGGGCTCATTGAAAATGATGAAGCTGCCTTTTATGTCTGGCTTGGGGCTGTACTCAAACGAGTGAATATCCTCTGAAACGACAGTCCTGCTAATGATGAGGTAGCCCTGGTCCTCAACCATGTAGGAAATCATGAACACCTGATGACAGGACGAGTAACAAGTGAGGGCCAGCAAAAGAATGAAATCAAGCAGCCAAGAGCACATTCAAATTTCAACCAGCAGCCTGCCTCGAGATCAGAATGTTCATGCACCTGTTGTGGCAAGCAACTCCTGAGCTGATGTGCGCGAAATTCACAATGCCTTGAAAATTCAGACATAAATTTACAGATTCGTATCTAAAGCAAGCCTCCAAAATGTAGGGCTGGAGTCCCACAGATCTGGCCATGTATGCCCCGCACAAAGCAGCCCCAGGCTGGCACCTGCCAGCAGTCCCCTGAATCGAAGCAACTTGGCTTCTGGACATTGGCGGCATTGATCTGCACAGGCTGCGGCCCACCTCGTCGATCTCAGCATTGGGGAACTGAAGTGGAAGCTTTGTGGTCTCGATATCGAAGGCACACACAACCGGCTCCCCTCGCGCGACATTTTCAGCATCGCACACTATCGATGCCTTGCCCTCCTAAGATCATCACAGGGAAATCCGCCATTAGGAAAGCAATCACACCTCTGTTCAAGTCGTGGAGAGCTAGGCACAGAGCTGCCGGAGCAGGTGATGACTTTCACAATTGAACCTAAGCCCAATTGACGCTGCAACGGTGGCACTCCTTCACACCTTTACGGTAACTTTGTACCAACGTCCACATCGTATGCTGGTGTCTATGGCGAAACGGTGGTGGAAAGGGACATCATACTCCCTGATGTCCAGAATCATCTCCCAGTAATCCTGCAGGAGTTCAAAAGCAGTAAAACTTGTCAGGCATGTGGAAGGACACAACGCAATGCAAAATCAAAGCATCAGTGCTTGGACTGTGGAGATTTTTAAATCGGATCAGGGGTTCATTGCAACATTCAAGGAGCGTACATCTATCCTCCTTGTCGCTGATGCAGCCTCCTGCAGCTTTGCAGTGCCTTCCCGCTGCGTTGATCGCCGCTTCTTGACGATGGGCATCACTTTGCCCTTCACGTCTACAAGGTCTTTCACAGTCCAGAAGCTGATCTTCAGCATCTTTTGGGTGATGCCCGGTGCCAAATGGTTTTTCTACAAACAACAGCCAAGAAACCACATGGCTCAGTGAAGAGGTTGAAGTGTTTTATTCCTGTATGTGACTACTTGATGTGTTGCGGATAATAATTCTTGACGTGCGCCTTGCACATTTTACTTTATCGACTCAATTTTGGAAATTAATTTTATCGATCATAAGTGTTTGTAAGTGTTGGTTCGTCTATGTTTCCATTTTAAGCAAGTAGAATGAAATTACTCCGCTGTCATTGTTCTTGTTGGTTTTAGCAGAAGCTATAGCAATCTGAGCATAGCTCTTGCAGTATGCATTGCTCTATGTATCTGCTGTTTCAATGCAGTGCCTGCTCATTGTGCTGATTTCCTGATCTGTGTACAATAAGAATAATCTCAAAAATTTGTTCATAGTTTTTAAATATACTTTGCAATGTTAATCTATTCACAAACAAATGTTGTTCATAGGCATTACGAAGTGCCCATTGTGCAGCATTGACAGACCAAACACCTCATGCACAGTCTGGGAATAAGCCAGCGAGGTTTCAATGTGTGCCCATCATCACTATGATTATCTTTGTGGGAGCAAGGGCTGCCCATGAAGGCAAAAGGCTACTGTACTGACAACTAAGATGCAACCAATGCACAGTTATGTGGCAACAGATCGCCAATTCAGTATGCAGTGAATTCAGGTATCACCTCAGGTGACTGAGCATCAGTTGTCAACATCGAAAAGCCAATTGTCACATAGACAAGTAGTGTGAAGCTGGAGGAGCATATGCTTTCTATTGCTCCAAAACATTGCATCTTGCGATGTTAAGTCTGAAGCAAGGAATGCACTGGGGTCGTTCTGTACTGATAGTAAAATGGGACTAATAATTGGAGTTTGTAAGAGATGCATACTGTCTATAAGTGTGCAGATATTTATCACCATTGCGATCAGGTCAATTATTATGTCGCTGATGAAGATATATTCAACCGCATTTCTGCACATCAAGGAATACAATAACAAATGTTTCGTGTCCAACACTCACCATGTCCAAATCCTGCTTCTCCACGACTTCAACAGACTTGATCTTCCCCTCATTGGTGCGCAGCAGCAACTCCTCCACCTCTCTAATGTACTCGTCCTTAGTAAACCACATGCACATCCCAACAGTTCACAACAGTATGAGCAAGAGTGCTTTGCTATTTTCGCAGGTGCAAAAGCAACGTGCAAGGATCCCCCATTCCCCTTGCAATCCTCAAGGTACTTTGGCGTTTTTGTTCACCTGCTGACGAATTCGACAATACATGTAAATAAGGAAAGAAACTAAGACATTCCACGCTCAGGAAGGAGTTGTCCGATGTCATCTTTCTAAACTGCCGGGAATTTTTCGCTCAAGGGAAAAGAACAAATATCATCGCCTGCAAACTGGACCTGTCCCTGCCTACCAAGTGGAGTAGATCTATACCATACACATACTATACTGTGGTGCCATGCAGGGTCACCGTTTGTCAGTCTTGCAAAACGCATGCAGAACGGTCACAAAAACGTCCATTTCCTGACTTGTTCTCTTCTTCATTGGAATAATTGGGTTGTGGGAGTCCCCACAGAAGTGCATTCCCTTGGGTGCATGATCTGTTGTTATTAGTGGCACATCTCGATGCGCGGCACTTCCATTATGTTGGTTCCCTGTTGCACTCGGATGCTTCTGCATCATCTCTTATGGCACAGCAAGTTTGTCAAAAGGCGTTTCTCAGAAACAGATGTCCATGACCTGACTTTATCTGTGTTCGTCCAGACAACACTCATTGGCCACACCACAAGTTTGTTGGGGGCACCTTGCTGTGAGGATGAGTGATACAGCAATTTTGGGCATCAAGATCTGTCCAACTGATCATACCTGGATAACAAGGTAGAAATAAGGCTCATGAGGCATCCTGACTTTACACATGCTGCCATCCTGCACACCAGACAGATCACACACAAAGTGAATAAACATCGCTTGGTTGCTGCCATGCCGTTCATTGCATGTTTAGGTGCAGGGCCCTATATAATATATTTGATTTCTTTCTGTTCCAAAGCAATACAGCAAATCCATAATCCAGGTGCCTCCACTGTTTTAAGAGAAGGTGTAAACGAGCAGTGCAAGGTCCTAGTTTGGTCTTGTGTTTTGGACCAACGTAACAAACAGAATTCAGACACATCGATAGATCATACACTTTGGTTCGGCAACGAAATGGAGGCAAGGGTATTCGGGATATATACCTGAAGTGGATCAAGTAACCTTTATTGCCCAAAATGGTGGACAGGCAATGCTTTTATACTTGCCAACATGTACAGCCACATCAGCATTTGGCACCTAGTTTGATTCTTGCATGCACTTTGTACCAGAAGTGCAAGTTTGCTCATGATTCTGTGCTCCGCACCAAGTGATTTGTTCGCCAGTTGGCCCCCATTCAACGCATCTGCAAGTCATGTTGCCTGCAAATCGTGATCACTTCCAACTCTGCTGAAAAATTTTTATCTAAACGTATGGCACCGCAGTTGATCTTGGAGTTTGAGGTACGGGAAGTACTGAACCAGCTTATTTGAACACAGCTTCCAGAAAAGTGCTTACATGACTGGCTGCATTCCTACAGAAGCGTAGTGCCTCAGGTGTGCACAGCTCACCTGGCTGATGAAGTAGCAATCAACAGCACTGACTGTCCTGCCAGCCTCCTGATCTTCTGCTTGTGCCTGATTCGTCCAACACATCCGACCCAAATCATCAGCAGACAAGATTGCGCTGCATGGTGGAATGCCCATTCTCACATTTCGACCAGATCTTTGCAGCACTTGGATGCAAGATTCGAAAGGAGCTGCTTCACTATGCACAGCAAAATCTCAGCCTATTTGATGTGCAAGAGACTCTGCAGTTTCCATGAGCTGCTCAGCTTCGAGTGGGTTGTGATGAGCTCAGTTAGGCGACGAGACGTCGTGTGGTAGTGGCATATGGCAGAATTGCATGTACAAGACATAGACAGAACGCGGTTTGGAATGGAGCCTGTATTGACAATGCCAACAGCTACTCATACTCCTAGGCAAATCACTGTACTTACACAGTAAATAAAATTAGGCTTCTGCAAGCAAAAAAATAGTGTGGCAACATGTTGGAATAAGGAAAACCACTCACAGTCTTGAAGTTCAGCAGCCATCCCTCGATTGTTTGTCCCTCAGCAAGGAAAGGGAATCCGAACTTGTGGTCCAGGGAGTCATCCTGAAGCTGGCGTTCCCTCGCCTACAGAGCCAACAAAACAGTGGCCCCTATAAATGGGCAAGTGGCCAACAGAAAAGGCCACAGAATCTTCCCCTGCTAATGAACATTGCCCACTCGCTCTGTGCGGCAGATTGGATTCTGGGTCTGAGGCAATTTTGTGTCATGCTAAATGTCATGCTACATGCTGCTGTACAGTGCTTTTGTCTGCCCATAGCGACGCGGGACCCCACAGGTCGTCCTGCCTGGTGGGGAACACCGACATCCACGACCCCGCCCACAGTCAGGTGTGATCAAACCGGGCAGGATCAGGCATCGGACATTCCCCCCGCGTCGGTGAGATCCGTCCATGCCATCCGCGCGCAAAGACGCGGCGACGACGCGGAAAAGACGCAAGGGCGTTCGCAAAGTTCTTGGTCAACGACGCACTGCTCAGCACATCCGCACATCCGCGCCAAGGGGCCGTCGGAAAGCCCGAGGAAACTCCCACGCGATCAGTTCCCCCGAAGCTTCGATCGACGCGTCCGGCTCGTCCCCGCGACGGGATCGGCTCGGCCGGCCGGCCTGCGTGATCATCACCTTCTCCGCTCTGTTCGCGCGCCACTGCTCCCCATCTTGGCGCTCTTCCTCCTCCAGGAGGTCGTCCGCGCCCCGCCAGTCGCCGCCACCGTCCATCCAGGAGGGCAGTGGCGTCGCGCGGCGCCGGTCGCTGCCAGGCGAGGGGGTCCGGTGGCCTGGCACCAAGGCGCCACGCCCTGTGGCGCTCACCCCTGGCCACAGTATCTGGCACCCAGGTCTACGGAAACAGTGGACACCACGTGGGCTCTGAATTCATTTCACAAATAAGAAATTAGACAAAATGGTGATAAAATGATGGAGAATGATGGAAATCGGTAGTGAGATGTCCGCGTGGCTCTCCACGGAGAGTGTGTCCCCACTGCCCAGGCTGCCCGGGCTGGCGGTCCAGCACTTTAGCCAGTATTTGGCACCCAGGTTTATTGAAGCCGTGGACACGCGCACTGCCAAAAATCCCAAAAAATAATCGAAAATGGTGGAAAATCGGTTGTTGGATGTCCGCCCGGACACGTGCGTGGCAGCAACGGTAGTGTAGTACTTTAGCTAGTATTGGAGGGGTGGCCTTGGGCATAAAATTACTCGCTGCACCAAATCGGTGACTGCTTGCATCAAACCCCTCCAAAACTAACCTAACCTAACCTCCACCCCCTAAACCCTACAACCTTAACCCCAAACCTACCCTAACCCTTGAAGTCACCCTAAACCTAAACCTTAACCCTGAAACTGAGGTGAGTCCCTGTGTGCACGTGACTTCGTGCAAGCGGTCACCGATCTGGTGCAGGAAGCAATATGATGTCGTTGCCCGGCACCTGCCCATTCAGCGGGCAAGACGCCGGGGTCCTGTGCGGGCTGATAGCTTCGGGGTCTCCGACAGTCTTCGCGCTGACCGCGACCAATCACGACGGCCCTCGAAACCTCGCCTCGCGGCACGCTGGAGCAGCGCTCCTTGCTCGCGACAGCCGCCGACGCACAGCGGGCGTCCCGGCGCCCGAGCAACCGCAGCGATGATGTCATCCGCGCTCTTCGTGAGCGCGCCGTCCTACAATTTTCAGTGGGCGGTGATGGCGCACATGGTCCTGGGCATCGTCACCTCGCTCTGGGCGCCGGACGCTTCGATGGCGATCGCCTCGCTGGGCTTCGTGGCGCTGCACATATCCAACGTGCAGCTGCTGTGGCTGGTGAGGCGAGATCCGCGGGGATCTGGAGTGCCGCGCCCTTCTCCTGCTGTTGATCTGATGCATCATTGGGGGGAAATGTGTCGTCCCCGCTGGCCGCCCCCGCTCTGCAAGTGCGTCCGCAGCCTGGAGGCTGTGATGTTTGAGCTCGGTCATCATCCGCCCAACGGAGCCAGCAGTGTCTGCCTGCCCCGTGCCGTTGCTCCTGCGGATGTCGTGTCGTGTCGCTGCTTGGACGGCATGGAGCATCGACGCTGGGAACGGGTTGTGTCCCAGCGGTATGGCTGTACTGCCAACGTTGTGGAATCTGTGACTGCGCTGGTGAATTAAAAAAATCTCTGGATGCATCCAAACCCCAAGACCTCAACCCCTGATGGTAGGCAGCGATGCCTCCCTTTGGGCTTTTGAGGGGCCCTCCGGGCTGAAGGTCTATTCACACGGACCCATTCACTTTTTTGCAGTCATTCTGCTGCAATCATTTTGACATTTTGGTTATGGGGTAGGGTATCTAAACTACCAACGAGACTATTGTTTGGTAAAAGAACATGGCACTGATTGGATACTCTTTCTTGCAGTATGTGGTCTTCGCTCCACTCACAGCGTTTTTGGACGTCGGGCAGATGGTGCACGTGCACAAACACCATGGCACAGAATGGTTTGGCCTTTTTGTGTTTCTGAGGTTGCTGGAGATGATCGCAAAGGTATGATTTGGGGTGACGCAAAATGTCGGTGGCTGTTGAGTCGGAGTTTGGTTCAAATTGTGAATCTCTGTGTTCTCTACTTGACAGCTCGGCGGCGGCTATTTTGGCTACCAGATCTACAATTCTGCATCTGCAGGTGGGAAGATTCGTTTCCAGATATTCAGATGCTGTGCTCTCATCACGTCCCACAGCATGCCACACATGGGTGCTTTTGTGCCCTCTTGCATAGCAGATTTACTTGGTGCCACTCGCTGCAGTGCATGCTTACAATAGTTGAACTCACTCAACATCCGTAAATCAACTAACCAAATGATCTGTGTTGGACGTGTTGGAGCCTCTTCCCTGGATCCCTTGTTTTGGTGCATTTTCACCTGCAACTCTCCTTGTGGAAGTTTTCCAGTTGGAATCAGGCTCGTCTGGCAAGATTTCAGCTCTGATGGGGGTCGTCAAATGGGTAAACAAAAGGTGCTGGCAGCATTTTTCCAAAACTGGCAGCAAACATGTGGTGTGAAGGTTTGTGCACCCAACACATTTGTGGCAAGCTTTCAACGGAATGGTCTTGGCTCATGTGTTTTCCACCCACAGGATATGGCATGAAGCAGCAGCTAACTGTTGAGCATTCTCACTGTTTCATCCCAAGTCATTCACCACACCATCCTCACGATCCTGTGCTTTACCTGAACAGCTGAGGCTGGCTATGAGACAATGGCTGACCCAGGGCCACGTGTGGACAATTTAGCTCCCCCGCCTTCATACACTGCACCGCCCCAGCCCGAGCTGGGCCCACAAGCTAATTCAGGCACAGCTGGCCTTTCACCTGGAACATGAGCACTGGCAGCACTATCAACATCCTGGTGCCAAGTCCCGGGGCAAGCAGCATCATGAGAGGGGGGTGTGCAGCAGCTCAAGGCCAGTTGGCGTTGGTGTGGCCATCGTGATGGAGATGACATTGGGCACTGAGAGCAATGTTGCTGTGGGCAAATCAAGGCTGGCAGCAGTCGCACAGAGGAGGCGCATGGCCAGTGCGAGGCATTGGGATTGCAGAAGGCTGCTAGAGATCGCAGATTTCAGCTTGTGTTGTGGGCAGACTGGCGATGTGAGTGAATATCTGCAGTGTGACAACAGTTACTTGCCTTTCCTTCAGTCTAGGAATGTTTTGTGGCATACTACTTGTTTCCATGTCGAGCTTTATGAGAAGGTTTGTGCTCACAGTTGTGGAGGGTTCTGTTGTACGAGGGTTGTACGAGGGTTCTGTTGTATCACAAAGTACGAAGGCCACATTGGCAACAGAACGACAAGGCTATGTGGTGATTTGCAGGGGCAGGTTGCATGCTGCCATGTGCTGCAGCTGAGAGCTTCATGTGGGTGGGATGTGTATGTGTGGATGTCGGGGGTGGGGACGGGGGCCATGCGCTTTGTGAGGTTCAGGCTGTTTCAGTCTCAGATGCCATGGATCCACCATTTGCTCTTGAATGTCCAGCCTCAACGCCTGGACAGTGACAGTCTTGAGTTGTTCTTCATCTTTTTAAGTCCATGGCGAATCAGTTCTTTTGCGGGCGCTGCCTCCACCCCAAGCCCGCATCTGTGTAGGCTCTGGCAACTTTGAGCAGCATTTCGCTGGGATCTGGGTGGCCAGGGATCTGCTTCACACCTCCCACAACAACCTCATGAAATTTCATGGAAGCTCACGAACAGTAGGGGCGTCCCTCTCAGCGCAGGCGCATCCCCTTGAACTATACTCAAGCCAGTGAAGGAATGGGACAGTCCGACCCTTACTGGAGCCAGCATCATGGCGCCTTGCCCGGAAGAGTGGCACGGTAGTACCACGGTATTGCCCAATCGGTGTGGGTTGCCATGGCCAGATTGTCGGGATGCTGGAATGGTGGGTACCTCTTTGCAGAGTTGGAGCAAGGGACTGTGGCTCAGGCAGATTTGGTATTGCGCCACTGCGGTGTGGCGCCGGTGTTGCAACACACTGGTCAAGTTCGCCAACGCTTGATTTGCAAGACCGGACTTGCAAGACCGGGGTGCTCAGTTTGCGCAGCCCAATGGCGAAGCATCCCATGCGCCCTGCAACCACTACTGTGTTAGCTGCAGAAATGGAACATGCCATAAAGTGGGCATCCGTTCGCTGTGCGAGGCATTGGAGGGCTGGGTTCCCTAAAGCCGAAATGATGTAGGTGTCTCCAAGTGCAACAGGAGAAACGCCCAACAAGGCAGCGAGGTGCGGGCACCGGCCGCAGGGCGCTTGAGCGATTTCTGCGAGAAGCTTCTTATACAAGAAGCAGAGAGCGATATGTTGCCCAAACATGAACATCTGTAAAGCTGCCTGTGTGGTGGTTTATTTAGCCTTATGCACCCAACTGGCTCCATTTGCGATAAGCTCCAGAAGGGCACCGCCGATTTTCCGGTCGCCTTTCCGTCCACAGATTCGCAAGTTCAAAGCTATCATCACTCGTAGCCACATCCAAATCTCAAGGACATCGTCAGGCGGCTTCGCACCACGCTCAAATGTGGTAATGCGCGGAAGGCCGAGGCGCCTGCCATGGATTCGCATGGCAATATCTGAAATCTGTACGTTCACACATTTACCAATAACTGGCGAAGTGGTCCTTCTGCTTCAGTTTTCCCCAGCCACCCGTCGCCTGCCTGGTCATGTCAACTTCACTGTCATGGCCCCCAACCAGCGCTCTTCCCTATGTGCGCTTTGCGTCAGGATACTGCTTCTTTACGGCGTGCATTGTAAACTCATAACTCCATGACTGGTTGATCAACATGCCGTCTTTGGACTCGCATTAATCAAAGTGCTCACAAACATTGCGACCCTCATCCGTGTGCGCCTTCGTGACGGCAACATCTCGATACCAGTCTCGGCCGCACTGGGTAACTCGCAGCAATGGAAAATTGAACTAAAATTTCAACACACGCAGTGCGCTAGCAGTGACTCATGCCGACAGTGTGCGGCTACGTCACCGAAGTGTAATATCGCTTCTGGCTCGACGCAAAGGGCGCTACACGGCGTACTTTGGGGACACCCTAAGAAGCAGTTATTGGTGCATCCTGCATTGGTCAGTGTATACTGCCGTGTTGCCTCCAACTAAGGTCTTGATGCGCAACAGGTCGACCTATGAACCGCTCGTTCCGATGTGTGCCTTTGACATATTCTATTCCCGCCGATGTGCGGAGCATACTCGGGGCATACACCAATCCTGTACTGGCGCTGTTTGAGCCTGAATGATGCTATGCCCTCCCCGCGACTTTACATCACCGCCATGGTCTTGGGTCGCAGACCATCACTGGCTGCCGCGGCACCTTGTTTTTCCTGGAGAATCTTGGCTCATGGCTACATAAAATACACAGCAACAAAACAGCAATGCTGAAAAGTGTATGGCCCAGCACAGGCATATTAGTAGTGGTCTGTCATGTTTCTTTTGTTTTTTATCCTGTTCGGGACATTTTCGTCTGTGCCTTTGAAACGCATACATGCGTTGCATTATTATGCAACACTTATACTTCCTCCGTCTGGAGTAAACTGCCCTCTATTTCAGAGGCAAATTTCATTACAAGAATGGTTTGAAACGCATACATGTGTTGCATTATTATGCAACACTTAAACTCCCTCCGCCCAGAATGTACTGCCCTTTGTTTGAGAGACAAATTTCATTAAAAGAATGGCCTCAAAATCACAAAAGGGGCTAAAAAACGGAAAGATTGAACCCCCAAGCCCTTAAATAGCAATTTCCAAGAAGAAACAATGAGACCCGCCCTTTTTTGAGCTTTGGACGAAAGGCAAGTTTTGGTCGTTTTTGAACCAGAAGCTCGAGCTTTGCTTGGTAAAAGACCCTTGACACAAACTGATGCCAAATCCGCAATTCTTACTGATTGACTTGATTTGTTGTCCGTATGCTCCAAACTCATATGCACAGCTTTGGAAGAAGTTTCATTGAAAACCGAAGCTTCCATGATGGCGATGGAGAAGGAGGGCGCCAAACCCATAGGGGACAATTAATTCCGGATAGAGGAAAAGTGTAAGCTTTCACCTGTGGAGCGGCCAGTCGGTTTTCGCAAATACTTGTCGCCTCTGGTAGATCCTCGTAGCGCCAGTACTTGAGTGCTCTGAACTCCAACCCAGTGCACTAGGGAAGCTGCATGAAGCCACTCGATCGGACTGTCCCAACTGCAGCAACGAGGCGCGTTCAGTAGCCCATCCTGCGCTGCGGTCGGGGGTGCAGCGACTCCACGAACTGCTTGATCAACGCCGTTCGATCTCGGGGACAATTGTTTATTTAGAGACCCTAGCCGGGCAAAATTTTTTGCTTGGAACTGGACTGCCAAAATGCGCATCTTCAAAAAGGCATCGGAGATGCTCGAGTTCAGTCGCTCAGCCAAGAGGGATGGCAAGCGCGTGGGCTTTGTTCCCACCATGGTAAACACTTAACGCGCCGCCTGGGGTTCCAGCGGGGGCGGCGGGGTGCTGCTGAAGTCGAATTGCCCCTTTATTGGCGCCAATTCGTTTCACCGCAATTGCCAAACATGACAAACTGTTGCCTGGCACAGACAAGGTGACGCCGGTCATAGCACCATCCCCGGTACCTTTCAGGGAAGAGGCCACTTGTCGAGCCGTCTGCCGAGTTTGCCGTTCTGTTTTCCCAAACGTATAAAACCGACCCGGACCCACATGGGGACGGCGGGATTAGCAACTCGGTGTACTGATCGAAACACTCTGTTATGGACACTGAGATCCGCTAGGGGACAAGTTGCGGGATCACCGGGTGGATTGGTGGCCTTTTAGGCATTCATGCCTTCTTGCTCATTCCCCACCAATGTTGAAACAGGGGTACCTGCACGATGGTCATCTGTCTCTCGTGAAGCTTGCAAGGTGGGCACTCCAGGTGTGCTCGCATTGCTTCCATTACAATGAATTCAGGCAATTCAATTTCTGGTATAGTTGTGTGTTCAGTGTACTCTCTTATTATGGTCACGCTTGCAAACCTCTTCACCATCTTTTGCGGCCTGGAAAAGAGTCTCACTTCATAATCCTTGCTGAAAGGCAGGAGCCCGTTGAATGATGTGCAACCTTGTGTATTTTTGGTGGCCCCTTATTCAAAGTATTGTTCCATTCTGTACTGGCAATCTGCAATGGTCTGCCCATGGGCCTGGTGGATTCATGTTTTTTGCTGCCCCGAATCTGTGCACACACTACTTCATTGTTGCAAGGGTGCGCGTGTGGTGTGAAACAATGAACAGCCTATTCAGGTAGTTGGTTTTCCCTACTTGTCGCAGGGAGCAAGCCGACATTGTCGTCGCTTCGATTTATGTCAACCCCACACAGGTGCGTTGCAACCAACTGCCCTGACAATCTTTGCCTTGCCTTTCTTCACAACAGTTCATTCGTATCTTGTGTGCTTGATCGCATGTGGGCATTTCATAGAGTGACACGCAAGTAAGAAAGATCTCTGCTGTGAACCAGTTCGCTGCAGGTGAAGACTTCGATGTGTACCCAAGGGACCTGGTGAGTGCGCTGAAAAATTGCAATAGTCGAGTCGAGAGTGCACAACATGTGCAAGAAACCCAAGACAACTACAAGTGGTGTGCCGTGGGTTCGATGCTCAATTTTTTGGCAACACCCAGGAGGCATGATGTGTGCTGTCGCAACTGCAGTGTGGGGATCACAGGAAACTGGAGGAAGCTGGCTGTGAAGCTGTGTTTGAGCCTGAATCTATGTATGGTTCAGGTGAGCAAACCATGTGCCATTGACTCACTCGCTCTCACCCACATTATTTTCTACTCGCACACACACCATGCACATAGGTGATCACTCATGCTGCTTCACCAAAAACCATATGATGGTCTCCTGCAACGCCCTCAGCCACAGAACAGAGACCTCGCAATATGATTGACGTACTGTTTTGCATATCTCGGGCTTTGCTGTATGTGTGCACTTCCGATTTGTGCCGTTAAGCATGAATCAATGCTCCACTGGCAGGCACCAACGCCCTGTGGTGTGTGGCAGGCCAGGGAGACAAGGAGCACGTTGTGGGAGCCGGGCATTCTTCCTCAGAGGACCCTCAATCATTTGTACAGGTGCCAATCTTGTTTGTAATGGTTGTAATAGCATTGTGCACCCGATTTTGCATGTATTCTTGATGTCCGGTATGCCATCTTTGTCCATTTGTATCGCTTATGCTAGTTGCACCTTGAATGTTCTTCCAACTGTTGTCTACTTTTTCAGTGTGGATGCATTTGGTGCCCTCCAAATTTGTGCCTGTTTCAAGCACTCCTTTACTCCAGCATTTGAAGCAAAGGGTGGCAGCATTCCGGACATTTCGTGAGCCTTTCGAACTCTTGATTGCTGACGCCGTGTGCTCTACACCCGCACGCAGGTTGAGCGACTGCAGGTCCCCATGGAAGGCGCATCTCGCCCACATTTCTTCCGGGGAGTGTGCACGGTGCGCCTGGAGGGAAGGGCACAACGTTCGATAACTTTCGTTTCCAGATAAAAAGGTCATCAAGGTTACCACTTTTTTTTCGTTTTTTGGGGCGCGTTGTACCCTTCATGAGCTTGTGACCGCTGCATTACCTTCATATCCGGAAATGACAGGTATGGGATAAACCTCGGATGGGGAGGCAGTGCTTTTGAGATTTACGTGGAGGGCAATGTGGTGCCAGTTCTAATTGGTGTTCATCAATAAAACAATTTTGTTGACCTTGAACGGGAGATGTGCGAGCGGCGAGGCTTTTCATAACCTGTCCACAATGAACCGTAAAATGCACTTCGAGTAGAATTATCCGACACGCTCACCAGAGAATGCTAACACACGGGTCCGCTAACTTGTGTTTGCGAATATGGCGTGGGAAGGCTTCCCGCCACATCAACTTTGCGCTGGATAGAGCTCTGCATTTCCGACCCACCGCAGTGACACACCAGTAGCATTGTTCCCTGCAAAGTTTGTCATACACTACGAGCACGTGCTGGACCTCATCCAACAGTGTCAGAAAGAGGTGGTTTAGCCAATCTGAAGCACTCAGGCAACAGCTCGTTTTTTGCCTTCCTTCAAATGTCAGACTTGTAACGCACACTGCGCGACCTCTGCTCAGCGGCTGACACTTATCAGGAGTCACTGCTCCAATTCATCAATCATGGCGGATTTCACTCAAGTCAGGCGTTATTGTTTCAGCGATCGATGTGCAGCGTTGCACATGCGACGTGGCCCCAATGGCCACAACGGGGCTGCCGACATTTCTGCCGGCTTGGCAAATGCAGTTTGTAGTATTGCGTTCGCTGTTCTGAATCAACAAAGCGCTGCATCCTGAAGCGATGGCCTTACGTGCAGATATGAAGTGCCGCGGCAAGTGCAAGGTGCACCGAAAGGACGCTGTGTTTATGTGTTGCTCATGTGCTCTCCATTTTCCATCTACGCTTGTCTGCTTGTTGTCAGCGCGTTGTTCACAGCACATACGTTTTCCTTACTTTCCGACGAAGTCACGTGTGGCCGCTCAGGTGGTGACAAAACTGTTTCATGTGGTCGAGCCGGACGTGGCCGTGTTTGGTCTCAAGGATTACCAGCAATTCCTCATAATCAAGTGCATGGTGCGGGAGCTGTGCTTCCCGGTGGAGATCATCGGGGGCCCCATTGGCCGGGAGGAGGACGGGCTGGCCATGAGCAGGTGGAACACCCCAGACGCCTGTGGAAGATGTCTCAAGACAACGCACTTTGACAGAGTTCCAATACATGGAAACAAAATACATGAAATGGCCATTGGTTGTCCGTTGTTGTCCACCCGAGTGGAATTTGTTTGTTTTCTCTGGCCACTGTCCATCATTGTTTGGCAGTCGCAAATGACAGCATCATGATAGCGCAGTGGACCTGAACAGTATCGGGAATATAACGACAGCACGCAAAATGCCAACATGGCCCTGTTGTAAATTCGCGCACATTCAGCCCAGCCGCGCCCAGTTCTTTCGCCGCCGTTCTGGTGCGCACAACACAAAATCATCATGAAAATCAACGAAAAATCTAGCAATGGTGGCCGATTGGCCGGCCTGAGGCGCATTGCGCACTTGAGAGCACTGCCAAGCACCAATGCTTGCGCCGATTTTTGCTCGAAAGGGTGGTGGTGGCTGTTGCCCCATGTGAGCACCAGGACGGGGCGCCGGTCTTGCATTGAACTTAATTGGACATGTTTTGCCCATGAGGATTGGTGTCAATCAGCGACAATTGGCACCACTGCGGCTCCAGTGCCTTCAACATAAGATGGCAATGTCTTCTGTGGAGCCCGTGGCAGCCATGGGTGGAAAACGGCCAAAAACATGCGTGTGCTGTATAACACGCTGTTGTGAGCTCGCGATGATGGCCAATGTCATGTTCCATTGCCAGTTAAAATCCATGGATTACATTTGCCACAACATGACAAAACACAGCCCGCGAACCTGGTAGGCGATGATGGGCGTGAAAACCAAGCAGATAGTTTGTTCGGAATGTATTGTTCACGGCCCCATGTCGCCACACCCCACTGTCCCATGAAATGAGTAGCCAGTGCATTGTAGTAAATGGTCGCGCCCCGCTTGACAATATCCATCGGCAGCTTCATTGCCGGCTGACAGCTGATTATGTGCGGCACAGTTTGGACACAAACCGAAAGTGTTGGAAGTGCTGTTTTTGCCGGTGGTGATTCTTCTGCATTTGCTAACGTGCAGCACAGGAACAGAGTAGCAACGCGATTCGTCGCAAAGAAGCTGGGCAGAATTGCTATTGTGCTTATGCAGATGAAGCCTTTGCCCATATGCGCATTTGTCAAGTATTGCTGCTCTTGGCTTGGTTAGATTGCGTTGGCCTATTTGTCGAATCTGAGGCTAATATTTGCGCTAGCGTTGCTGCTTGCGAAGTTAGTGGCCCTGTCAATGAGCTTCTTCTGGGTCAGTAGAAGCCCAAAGTGCTCAAAGGCGGCCCTAAGGAGTGGCGGGCTTCTGGAATGGCTGAGCGGTGGTGTGGATATTCACGCTCCACCCGCGGTCCCCACTCTTACCTTGTTGTGGCGCAGTCTTGCCCTAGAGAGGTTTGAAATGTTGTCTAGGTTCTGGATGGACAGGATATCGATTGCGGGATGTCAGTTCTGGCCCAGGTTAATGCATAACCTTGAGCTCGAATTTGGTTCTTATCATTAACGAAGCTATGTGGCACTGTTACTTGTGAGAAATCCGGTTGAAGTTGGCGATCGATGTCAAGTAGGGAGGAATAAAATGTTCTTGTCTTTTGTGAACATTTGGGTCAAGGAGGCCAACCAGGCAGGGCAGTCTAATCGACGCACTTGATATCAATTGATGTGGTCCATCCGTGTGGCGTGTGATGCGCTCTCTATTTACCCGTCGTGCGTGAACAACACCCGAGGCAAGTGTGTGACCGCCCGAATTACTAGACCACTTTGCTGGCCTGGTACTCAGATCGCCTATTGCATTGTACACGAAAAGTCAACTGAGTAAACGATAGTAACTGGCCTGGTACAAATTTGTTCCCGTGACAGTTATCCATGCGCTGTGGCTTATGCAAAGCACTCAACGCTTTGGGTCCACAACCCCGACAGCGTAATGTTGTTCGGCGGCATATGGCGTGGAAAGCAAGCTTTTGAACTTCAACGGGATTCCTGCAATGACCGTTGCATTAATGCAAGCCATCAATATTGATGGCTTGATGAGGTGAAGCGCTGAAGGTACCCTCGTTGTGCTTTGTGCAGTCGGAACGCCCGCCTGGACCCGCAGGCCCGCCAGCAGGCGCCCGCCATCCACCGATGGCTGCGATGGGCGGCGTCAGAGGCCAAGGCCCGGCCCACGACGGCGGCCTCAGAGATTCAGCGACGGGTCCGGACGGGAATCGAAGAGGCGGGAGGGAACGTGGACTACGTTGAGGTACCGCGGTGTAGGCGGCGCTGGTGCCCTTATGTAGGACTGGATACTGTTGTCCGTGCGGCACCATTGTGTGTACATCGCAGGCAGGAAGCTACATACAGAATGCCAGTTGCGTCCATTTTTCAGTGGCGATACGTGGCACATTTCGCAAGACTCCCCCCCACGTTGGAACACTGCTGAGCCGCCAGAACATATGTAGGTGTTCACAGAATGCGCAATGTCGCGTGATCTTTGTCTTGTGTCAATGCCATTTCTGGCGGTGTTTTTGATATTTGGTCTGTGCCTTGCGCCGCTCAGGTAGTTGACGCCGACACATTGCAGCCCATGCCCGATGCATCCCAGCAGGCCACGCTCGTCGCCGTCGCCGCCCATTTCCCCGCAAAGGGTGGAGGAACCGTCCGCCTTATTGACAATGTGGTCATCGGTGGAGCAGCCGGCGACTGATGGCGATCTGCTGCAGGAATCCGCATTCATTGCCGATAAATTCATTGAAGATGCATTGCATTGAAGCTGTGGACATCACATGACAAAAGCGGTTCCTTGCACCTTGCGAATGGGGACGGCTCCGTGCGTTGTATTGGCAAAATATGACGAATGGCTGCCGGGGCACTCGTTGGGCAATGTTGGTGACGCACTGCCAGCTTTATGTATTTGCCGGCAAGCAATCTCGGTGGCCTTTCGGCCTGGGCCCAATAGCCAATGTCCATGCTGGGCCCAGCACGAGTTTGACGTAGCTCAATTGTTGAGGCATTGGACGAATGGCCTGTTGTTTGCGCACAGGAAATTTTGCGCCAGTCGCAAATCCACCTACAAAGTCATTGACTGCCATTCACCTGCGGGTCTGCCATTGATGTTGCAATGGTCTCCGTCGGTGACTCAAGTGGGGCTGGACACTCCCTCCCGCCATAAGGGCACGGACAAAATGTGTTCCCAGTGGTGTTACCCGATCGGGTTATCTCACGGGTTTGGCCCGGCCAAATTGTGTCTTGTCTGTCCGAAATGGTCTTCCCAGTTTGCATTTCAATCATGCCATCGCACGCAAATGCTTTGCATTCCTTTCAGCGCCGCCAAAGTCGGCAGCGCGGATCAAAGTTAAAATTGACGAAGAGATTGGCGCCATCCAATGATCGACAGCCCGCTCGTCCCCTCACCTAAGCCACAGCCGGCGCCTCCAAACAGGAACCTCCCCCAGTGCGCGTGGCCCGCGCCCCTCCACCGGTTCCTAAAAACGCGCGTGACAAAACATTCTGACAAGGGCACTTTGATTGGGTAGCCGCCCCGTTACATACGCGTCCGTGGAGCTACCGCCGCTAGCGGTATCGCAGCGCTGCGATGAACGAGCGTGTCGCCAGGCATGTTGGAGCCATCTTCGACTGCTCTGTCGAAAACGAAGGCTCACAGGCACAGCGCTTGTGAGCTCCAGCACGCCTGCGCGTCGCGTCCAACGCCCGCCACATGTGGCTCTGTACAGAGAGCCCTCAGTCGAGGCGAAAAACGCCAAGCGCTGCCCTGGTTGGGCCCTTTAAGGCGCTCCTTACAGCTCTTGCCAGTTTGCATCGCTCTTTTACAACCTTGGTTGGCCATGGGTCCCAAAAACCGCGTTCGGGGGACTTCCGCAGACGCCCACGGCGTTGTGGCAAGAGTCGACTCTGCCAAAGTCGGCCGGCACACGCTCCTCAAGAGGCATCGGCGCGCTGGCGTGGGCGCCCAGCGGGCGTAAGCAAATGCATCCGGTTGCCGCTGAAGCATCCCGTGGCCTAACGGGGCGGACAGCCGGCACAGCAAGCCGGAGTCCTGCAAGAAAATTGAGGAGCTGTCGGCGAAGTGCAGCCACCGAATATGCAATTGCAATCTGCGTGTCCGCTGGTGAACCGTTGGCGAAGATCGGGGAGGGCAGAGCTGGGAGCGGGGCTGGGCGCTACAGCAGAACAGCAGCGTTACCAGGACCCATCGTCCATGCGATCGTCCATGGGCCAGTCGCCCGTCGGCTGGCCAACCCATCCCATCGAGCTCTGCCTCGAAGGGTGCCCGACCGGCCGTCATTTGTTCGCTTCGTCCGGCTGGCGGTCCTGGATCTGCACCCGGAGACAAAATCTTGTCTCTCGCGCCGCAGCGCTGTTGGCTGCGTGGGTACCTTGGCGAGTTGCATCCGCAGGAGTGCTCCCCCTGGCCGCGCCGCGACCAGAGCCTGTGGTGTTCAGGGAGATGGCTCCCTGCGCGTGAGCCAGCCGGTACTGCTGCTGTACTGTCGCAGTACTGCACACAAGTGCGGTCACTCCGGCACAGGATGACCTCGTGCGAGTTCACATGTGCGCAGCAGGACGTCATCCCTCTGTTGTTTGCTGGGACAGCCTTCACTTCACCCTCGACACGTCGACAAGGTGCAGTTATAGGACTTACGTGAATCCTGCGAAGTACCTGACATCGAGCACTACATGTGTACCCAAAACGCGGTACATGTCCCAATTTCTCTTTCCGGCGCCGCAATTCAGCGCGTACTGCGCACATTAATGTTTTGGGATTCGCAGGTGTTGCACCAGCGCACCTTGCGCCCGGCTGCCACTACACAGGCGTACCACCCAGGGTGTTCTTCGGGATGGCAATGGGAATTCGAGGCTGCGGTGCGGGCAGGCGCAGAGGGCACTGCTCTCCCCGGCTGCTTGTCGTGGCCTCATCTGACCAGCCAACGTTGGCAGCGCGGGCGGCGCTTCTGTAATAATCTGAGTTGCTTTGTCCGAATCGTGCCCCACTTGGGACGGGCCAATACACCATGGAAGTGCAACATCTGCGCAGACTACGGTACGTGTTTGCCCAGTTTGATACACAAACATACGCCACTCGGCGCCGCGCCGGGCGCCACGCTGCATCTGTCGTATGTAGTGCGGCGACACACATGCAACGGTGCATGTTGTGTGAAGACCGGGGAAGGGAAAATCTCATCGTGGTCGCAACTTTGTCCCATTTTCCCATTTCTCTTGGGCGCTTCGAGCCCTTGCGACTCTTCCCTCGACTTTCCTACCTCTGTGTGTGCAAATGGGCGGTGCGGTATTGCGCCTGTGGGAGAACGCACAACCACCTGTTGGGTTGTGCTGCGGTCGCCATCGCCTTTGAGGTTCAAGGGGTTGGGCATGTTGCGCCTCGTTGAGAAACCGCAATCCCAGAAAAATGAAAAGAAGTCACAACTTTGGCTGGTGGCCCCTTTTACACATGTGCCGCTGCGCAACGACTCGCACCCTTGGACTGCGACCTTCAGGTCCCAAAGGCCCGGCACTGGCTCGCACC
Organism: Ostreobium quekettii; assembly: GCA_905146915.1. Taxonomy (NCBI): domain Eukaryota; kingdom Viridiplantae; phylum Chlorophyta; class Ulvophyceae; order Bryopsidales; family Ostreobiaceae; genus Ostreobium; species Ostreobium quekettii. The sequence continues at coordinate 68,211 of CAJHUC010001088.1, forward strand.
CATCGGGTGGTGGCTTGGGGACGCCGCGAAGCCAGAGGGGTAATCCCCTGGCCGAACCCCCGGCGAGATCCCCTCGAGCGCAGCCCTCTCGAAAGCCCTTGAAGCCGTGCCCCCCTCCCCGCCCCAACCCCACTGATCACAACCCCGGTGGGAAGCCCTGACAGAAATTCACTACATGAAAGCCCCACGAAACCACATGAAAGCCCCTCAATCACTCTTCCACACACACACACACACACCGATGCTGCCGTACATGACTACGCCGGGAAGGGGCCGAGGCCGCCGGCGGCCAGTAGTACACCGTACTAGGCTCACGGCGCCTCTTACGTTGCTGAATGATGTCGAGGGGATCGCGCCGGACGTAGCCAGGGGCAGCGTTGCTGCCGCCTCGCCGCCCGCCGCGCGTGGGCCGAAGGGGGGGAAACGGCCAGCGGCTGATCCCGTCCCCGGCCAGGGAGGAACTTTCCCAAGGCAGCCGCGGCGCCCGCAGCCCTCACAGGGCCGGACGAGCGCCGCGTGGGTCAGATCTGTAGCCCCCCTCCCCACGACACCCAGAAGCCCTCGCGGCCGCGACGAGCCGCTCGACGAGAATTTGGTCGCTCCGCCGATCTCTGGGACGCGGTGAGAATTGCGGCAGCATTGGATCGCTCAAGTGGAGCCGTCGCGGTTGTCGCTTGCCGCGGTGCGCCCGCGGCCCGGTGGGATTTCTTGGGCCCGGCTGGTGGGCCCGCGTATTGTCCTGAATGCCGCATGTCGTCGGCTTGCCGAGGTGCGCGGGCGGCCGCCCAGTTTTCCTGCCTCTGGCTGCCATTTCCTTGCGGTGTAGGGCATTTTCTCCACGGCAGTAGGCGCACGTGGGGCTCCTTGACGCGGAGACCCAAGGGAGACTCGCCGAGAGTCGCGCGAGGCCCGCGCGGGGGGTCCACTTCGCCGCTCGTTTAAGGGCCCCGGGCCGTACTTCAGCCCCGAAGCCTCGCCCGCATTCCGGGAAGGTCCTCAGCCGCCGGGATTCGATCCGATGTGATTGGCCGCTTGCCGTCCGCACCCCGACGTCTTCGCGCGGCCGAGAGTGGACCCGCGACACCTCGCAGGGGCGGAACCGCCAATCGCGCCCCTTGGAGGGCAAAGCAGGGACCTCAAAGGCGCCTGCGCATGGCTGCCGGGACGTCAGGGCAGCGAAGGGCGATCAGGGAATCCGTCTTGGCTTCTGTGTAGCGAGGAGTCCAGCGAGGGCGCAATGCGGCAAAGCGCGATGCGTCGCGCTCCAGCACGGCCCGCCGGCGCGGCTTTGATGCGCGTCGCCCCCCCGCACCCTCATGGCGGCGGTACGCTTGCCTGCAGGCGGTCGGAGATGGCCCTCGTCGCCATCGAGGGCCCGCCCAGCAACATCCCGGGAGGCGTCCCGGCGAGTCCTGGCGGGGCCGCGGACGGCGGCGGGGCCCTGTGGCAGGACGCTGCGTCGGTGAAGGAGGCGGTGGAGCGGCTGACGGCCGTGGGCCCCAGCAGCCTGGGGGCCCTTGATGACGTGAAGCGCCAGCTGCGCGCCTCAACCAAGCACCATTTCGAGTTTGCGCAGAGCGGCGGCATCAAGGTGGGCGCGCCGCCGAGCCCCCGGAGCGGCCCAGAAGTCGCTTCGCGATCAACTTCCCATAGCTTCGCAATTCGTCGATGCGAGGAGCGGGGCGAAGCGATCCGCGGGCGCGTCCCGCGCTTTGACTTTTGCTGGCCTTCCCCTAGAGCCTCCTCTCTGACAATGGACATGCTGCGTTGACGCTTGGTGTTCTCTCCTTTGTGCTGGCGTCGTTTTGTCCCGGGGCCCCGCTAAGTCTCCCTAAAGGTGGAGGAAGAGTGGGGCTGCGCCTCGTTATTCTGTCTTGTAGCAATCTACCCCCCAGAGCCCGCGGCCATGGGTGGGGGTAATCGGATCGGCAAGACCGAGGTCAAAGATTGGGGGTTTTGTGGTGTTGTTCGATCCGCAGCGGGCTGGAAGGGGAACAGGAGACTTCTCTGTGGGCTTGTTGGGGAAGGGACCCTGGTGAATTTGAAACACCTCGACCCAGTGTGCCCAACTTTGTTGTCTGCAGCTTGAACCCTCAAGGAAAATCGGTCGGTTGGGGTGGTCTAGTGAGCCGAGTCAAATGTGATTGGTGTTGTGGCCTGGCGAGGCTGGATGCACCTGACCTGCAAAGTGGATGTGTGTTGTGGAATGGAACACAGAATGTTCAGGGTGTTCCGTAAAGCTCCCTGAATGCTGATCGAACACAAATGCAAAACACAGCCGTTTGAGGGGCACAAACCTTGTGCGATTGCCCTGCATGTTGCAATGGCTTTGTGCAGATCGGGCAATTGCAGATAATGCAAATATTCAAAAAACCAGCAGCTTGTTGAGAAACAGCCAGGAAATGGCTACAACATACTAGGCTGCCCTAGGCTGTTGTGTGTACCTCTGGAGCTGGTATTGGTGAGGCCTGAAGGTGCCTCTGAATATTGAGGTGGTTGGTCTGGGTAGCTCCTGTTTTCTCACCCTGCTGGACCTGTTTCACCTAATGGGCAGGTTCTGACAAGGTTTCCCTGTCTTCTAGGCTCTCTATGGTCTCCTTACAAAGGGCAACAGCATTATGCAAATGAAGTCCATGGTTGCTCTTGAGGTGAGTGCCCTATTGTGCAACACAAGGACTTGATTGCTCCCTTAGTGAACTTTGGTTCTCTTGAGATGCAAAACTATCGTGCACAGACCTTTGTGGTGGTGGCCAGTGCTAGCCATTGTGTTTAGGATGCAAGGTCAGTGCATTTGGTGCTGGAAAATGGAGTGACAGCAAAAAGTCATTTTGCCAACCTGGCATGAACAAGCATACATTGTGGGTCGCTGTAGGCCCTTGCTGCAAACGAAGACACAAGACCATTCTTTAGAGAGACTCCAGTTGTTGAACTCATACTGCGCCTCATCCGTTCAAGTGGGAGGAAGCCACAATCGAAGCGAAGGCAAATTGCAGGAGAAATCATCAGACTGCTGGCAGGTGAACGACTCAAGGGTCCTCAAATCTGTTTTTCCAGCTGCTGAGGAACTACTAACAGGGGACAGCTACTATTAGTGCAGTGTCCAAGTTGCTTCAGCAAGTCAGAGATATGTGGAAGCTTGCACAACAGCACCATTGTCATGAAGCGTTCTTGCGATGCATTGTCGTGCCTTCAGCAACTAAGCCTATTGTGCCAACATCTTTCATCCATTCCAATTGAACAACCAAAACACTGCAGACTGTGTCACTTGGCTCATGGCTTGTATAGTGTGGCTCATGACCTTCCATTACCTATTCACATTGGAATGAAGGTCTCCTGGCCCATTCTCTGGGCTTCTTTGCACTTTGCCTGCGACGCGGTTCTGGTGGTGTCTTGGCCAGTACACGAGCTTCTTAGAGGCTGCTAGCAAGTGCCACTGTCTGATAACATGTGTCCAAACCTTGACCAGGGTGTCCTTTTCATCCCACCCTTAACAATGCAACTATTCATGCACTTTGGCCGATGTTCTGTCATCCCCAGGCTGCCAGCCGCGCAGCGGCACGCCCCTCAACCGCCAATTCTCCAGTGGAATGCGGCGCATGGGTGGCTCTTGCATCCCAGAGGCTCTATTCCAAGTGGAGTGCTTCAGGGAACGTCCCCTGCCCCTGTGGTACCACACCTCCAACTCCATCCTTCCCTGGGGCACCGAGGCTGTTGGCTGCTTAGTGGACCTCCTCATGTCCAATGTGGCAGAGCACATACACGATGCGGCCCAGCGTGCCATCAAAAAGATCCTGCACGTTAGCCAGTTCACCACCCACATCATCCTGGAGAAGCGTGACATTGCAGCACTTGTTGACTTGATCACCGCTGTGCACCCCACCGCCGTGCTTGCCATGAAGGTGCTCACCTTTGTGTGCATCATGCACCCCTCCAACGAGGTGACCTTTGTGCGCACGGGGGGCCTTGAGGCCATCGTGCAGGCCATGAGGACAGATGCACTGTGTGGCAGGTAAGTCCTTGATTCCATCTGCCAGAACACTCTGAAGCACTGCTGTTGCAGGTGCTTCTGCACGTCTAGGCAAGGGGGCAGACTCCCTATTGCGCCAGGGGAAGATGGGTGCGACAGAATAGTGCCCCTTTTGCCCATCATGCGGTGTCGTGCACAAATACAGTGCGTGTTCCTCTGCAGGAACCACACAGAATTCATGATTTTGCTCTTTTTCCACACTTGCAATTCTCCACATATTCACTTCTCCACGTTGCTGTGTGTGGCAGTGTCTGTGGCGAGATGGCAGCCTGGACAGCCTACCACTTTGGCGCGACTTCCATCGAGAACGCTGAGCGGCTTCTTGAGGTGGGCGTAGCGGACGTGCTTGTGGAGACGCTGCAGTCTCCAGACTACTGCTGCAGGGAGGCGGCCGCAAGGGCGGCGTTGTCCATACTGCAGACCACGGACAAGGCAGGCAACGATGGGAGAGTCATGTTCTGCGAGGCCAATGCCATACCCGCTATCCTAGGCGTCATTCAGGATGGTGGTTATCACTCCCGCCAGCAGGAAGTGCTCCTGGACATCATCAGGTTGGCACCCGGCCACCGACGAAATTACAACCAGAATTCCCTCAAAATCGAATTGAATCCCAGAAGTCTCTACTTTTTGGGTCATATTTTCTGCAGGGTGCTGTTTGGGATCACTCGTGCCTTGTGTTGTCAACAGGGCTTCGTATGGATACTGTCCCTTGAATTGTGTAACGAGTCCAATCGTATGAATTAGACCTGGCTGTCGACAGGCGGGGTGGACAGTAGAACCAGGATTTACACCCCAAGGACCATTGCGTTCCTTGGCCGTCCGTAGGCCTAATGCGAAGGCAGCGTGCAAAAAAACCTGAACTAGGCAAGCGCAAACAGAAGAAAGACTACATCGGAAGCAAAATGTTCCAAGAAAATGTGTGGCTGTTTGTGGCCATCCATGAATCCATTCAAATTCCCTGCCGATTTGGCAGTAAGTGCGATGAACACCAAGCCTGCTTCGTGCAGCAAACTTCTTTTGGCTATTTTCAAGTCAACCGTGTGACTGCCACTGAGTTCCAGTTTGCAGTTGTTCCTCAATCGCGTAGTACAGAAGAACTCGCACTTGGTGGTCTTCCAAAGCTGTCGATTGCAACCACACTTTGCTCGAAACAGGTTACAGCAGCACAAAACAGCAGACACACCTGCCTGTTTGCATACCAATGCGCGCATGTTTGCTTAGTGCTTCTCAATCACTGTATTGTGTGGATGGCCAGAAGCATGGAACCCGATTTGTAAACGAAGTGCAACATTAAAACTCTTTTTCTGCTTGGTGCGTTGATTGCCCTTGCCAGCTATAATCTGCCAGCATCTGATGCTGTCCCAATTAGATCAGTCATCAGTGCTCCCTGGATATCGCTGTGGTGAAGGACGCTGCTCCATGCCTCCTGACAATGCGCAACGAAATTCATTGAACGAATGTGCGGTAAATGTGCAGCAGGTGCTTCTCACCAGTCGATCTTTGTCCCTGACCTTGGAGGTCCAGGGGTCCCAAGACCTGCGTTTGTGTGTGTCAGCTCAGCAGGCCCAGCACCTGCATGGGCAACTGTCGAGGATGGGTTTGCCCTTGTTGTTCATCGTGTTACATACAGTAACCATCCCCAGCATCACTCTGCACAGCCTCGTGCTTGTGTACTCGAATGCTCTGCCTTGTGAGGGCAACTGCAGTCAGGGGCATTCATTGATCCGCAGGATGGCAGTGGAGCTGGCCAAGGTGGAGGAGTACAGGAAGGAGATGCTTCGCGCAGGTGCCCCCGAGACCATGAACGAGGGCCTGACGGGCTGCAGCCTTCCCGTTCTGGAGGCCTCCAAGAAGCTCCAGAAGCTACTTATGTCCAGCAGCGCGCTCAGGAACAAGCCCTGGCTCACGCCCATGCACCAGATCGTTCCGCCGCAGGGATGGATGACAGATGGTGAGAAAAACGAATAATTTGGTCTATTTATTGGTTTCTTTGGGCAAAAAACGAACACAGAGATAAAAACATTCTAGTCAGCCACTCTGTGCACGAGAAGAGTAGGGAAGTTGCCATAGAAATTTGCTTGAGCTGAACGAGAACAGGTCACCAACATGGGCACCATTCAAGCCACACTCAATGACAACAGTAATTACACCATTGTACGCAGCCCGAACTTCATCACCTTCACGACCTACATGACGTCACATCCGAAAATAAATGTATCAGACATTTGTGGCTGCCATGGATTTGATCCCCAACACGGTTGAATGAGCGATCTCCAGCATCCGAAATTTCTTTGTGGCTATCGGTGGTACGGGGTGGTCCCTGTTTCATCTCCTGGGCAACGACTTGGCGATGCAAATTTGCATTCTGTTCTTCAGTCTAGACTACAGAAAGGAACGCGAAACTATTGTTCCTGAGGTGTTGCATTCTGCGCTGCACAAGGCGATCCATAAATCTACAAAAAGGATACCAGCTCCCCGCCGTCGTCTGCACAGACTCGGATGTATGAACCGATGTTGACGAACTGCAAAACGACGGAATTGGCCACCAGCCCTATGTACTGGAGCACGCACCCTGTTCGGGCACCTAAGCTGTACGGCACTATGCAATCGTGCTTGCAACAGATACGTTGCCCAACGTTCTTCAATATGCCTGTCCATTATTGCACATTTAATCAATGGTGTAATTACTGTTGTCATTGAGTGTGGCTTGTTTCATTTAATGCAGCTCGTTGCCTTGCCCACCGTGCTCAAGAGACTTGATATTGATGTTAGCAACAATCAATCCAATTACGCAGGTCAATTGCCATCAGCATTTGATGTACAAATATGGAAGAATGCAATACACTATTGGTACTCAGCACGCAGATTAGCCGCTGCAGCCTGGGGTCTTGACGGTTGGGAGGGAATGAAGCCAGAAGATTTCTGTTGATGGGATTCGTCACCACATGGCGAATCGCTGTCCTTACCCCCTCTAGGCAGCGACGGGTGGTCTTGCATCTGGGTTTTTTTAGTTAATGGTACGACAACGTGAGGTAGTTTGTTGGCGTAAGAATATCAGTGCTGCTTCCTCCCAAACTGCATGTGCGCTGTTGTTGTTGGTCAGCCTGCGCACAGCACTGAAACAAGACAGATGAGTCAGGAACGGGTTGTGGTTGTTGACTTTGGTGAATTGGAACGCAGCCCATGTGCTAACGTGTTGTGCTTGTCAAATCATGATAAAACCTTGCCTTTACGCTCACAGGCTGCAGTGGCAAATGGCTACAAAGCGTGCAGCTGTGCTTTCGGAAAAAGGAGTCGTATCGCATCCATGATACGGAAGCCGTGGCCGCCAACGCGCTGGCTGGAGCGCCTCTTGATCTGGGCAGGTGGCCGAGGCAGCAAATAGGAGGACCTAAAAATAGGTAGTTCACAATTTTATGCATTGCTCGAAAAGTACAACTGTGACTGCAGTGATGCCCCCTCGTGCTGCGCACGTGTGGGAATTTGCACCTGGTTCGACTGGATCGATACGGATACTGGACATTGTACGCCACCGAAAACTGCACCATTTGCTATGCCATAGATGGAAAGTAAAGCAATTCGGTTGCCGTATTGAACTCGGTTTCTTCTGGGACTCCAGTGCCTTCTGCTGACAGAACTGCAGCAGTTGGTTGTTGATGAGCCGGCGACGCATCAGAAGGGCTGTGCTCTGTCATTTCTTGCAATTGTAATCAAAGGAATTCGATGATAATAAAAATTTAGAAGAATGGGGCGATGCTTTTGTTCACCTCTCCAGATCGTCTGGCATGTGTCCCGGCACCCAAGGTGTGAGAACATCACCCAGCCACAAACTAACACAAAACACCTGTAACTCTGACGCCTCCCTATGCCGTGCACTTGACACACAGGCAGCAGTTGGAATGGGTGGAGGCTTGGGATAGCGCCGGCGCTGAGCGCAGTGCGGGAAATGCGGGCAACAGTCACGACAACCTGGGCACCATCGATGAGCACCGCATCTCCGACGGTGGCCTGACCGAAGGCAGGGTGAGGTCACCTCTCAGCATGACGTCCCTCCCCGCGCGGCGTGGGATAGGGCGCCACTCGCTGGAGCCGCAGGACAGCGCGAAGGGCCTCATGTCCAACTCCCTTGACTTTGGGACCTCGGACGTCAGCCAGTCTGCCAGCCAGTCGGACCTGTTTGCCACCAGGGACTTCATTTGAGCCCCGCCTCGCGCCCTTAGGTTCACGAGCTTGGCACGACGAGGCGGACGTGTCCGGGTACTCCAATACGGGAATTTGAGTTGGTGAATGCTGCATCAGCTGGGAGGGAGGGCGTGGCCGAGTCGTCCCTAAACTCCTTGTTTGGCGCTCTTTTGACTGATCAGTCTTTTGGCTGGAGAAAGGGGAGCCGCCCCACTGCCCTGATCTTCTGCTGGTCGGGAGTTTTCTTGGGTTCTTGGGTTTTCTTGGGAGTTTTCTTGAGTTTTCTTGGGTTGTTCATGCATGCTGCGGCGGAACTGGTCCACGGGGCTCAATTTCGTTGCTGTGTTTTGTGAATTGGTTGCTCGCTGGTCGGGCGGCCAAGCGAAAGACTGGGCGGCGTGTTGAAAATGCACAGCTGGTGGTGCGGTCGGTCGGTAGGGGTGGCTGCGGGCACAGCGTCCGTGAGCAGGGAAACAGGAAGGCCCGAAATGCATGTTCGGATCCACATGCGACTTTTCCGCAATGGGCAGGTCAGCCGGGTAGGAAACAGGCTGTGCGTGAAAGAAGACAGACTAGCTGTCTCATGGAACTTGTTCAGACATCGAATTCATTTCTGGAGTTGGAGTGGGAGTTGGAGTTGGCGTTGGAGTTGGAGTTGGAATGACAGTTGGTTTTGCACTTGATGCCCCGCAAATCCGCTTCGGCCCCACCACGCCAGCGGCACATTATTGGCCTCTCGTCGCTCGGCCTTTTGTTTTGTGGCGACTGCGTGGCGCGGGCGTCAAGCGGGGGGCTGGCAGCACGAAGCTGGCGAACTGCGGCCTCAGTACTGCGTAATTTGTGTAAGTGCATAGGCGGGGCTTAGTGTGGCCGCCATAGGTGAGGAGTCGCTTCATAAATGCTGGAAGCCCCCAGATGTGTGGGCAGGCGAAGTGTGCGATTGGAATGAAAGAGCATTGGATAAAGGGCCTGCTGCCATTGGAACATCTGCAAATAAAATGGCCGGGAAGCGAAGTGGCAGGGATGGCACGCGCGCCGCCAAAGCATCGCAGTTTATCAGCTCTTCCGTTGAGAAGAGTCCGAATGGTGGTGGTTGCAGAGGCGGACTGAACCTGGCCTTGTAGGTGCATTCTCCCAGTTTTTGTCGGTGTCCGTAGCCTTTTGGGGGACGGCTTTTGTACTTTTGGGCTCGCGAGGTTTCGCGAGATCTGTACCTGTGTTGAACATGGGCTGTTGGGACGCAGGGAGATGGGGGCACCGGGGATTAGGATTCGAACATGAGCGCAGACCATGGGATTCGGTGATTGGCAATTCGAGCCTCTCCAGTGCTGCAGTCTGTGAGGGAACCTTGGACATTGCCTTTCGCCTAACTTGTTGACAGTGGCTGCTTGTACAACGGCTGTACCGTGCTCATGGTGATTCGCAAAGCTGGCCAACGGCAGTTCGCGAACTGCCGAGTCTGCGAACACAGACTCAGGCCGTGTTTTTAATATCAGATTTCCCACTGATTGGCGCTGATATCGCTATATCCCGGCCTTTGACACCTGGTTGGTGTTGGCCGTTTGTGTCTGCCACAACAGTCGCCCCTCGCCACTGGCAACCCCAGAAAAGAGCCAAAACCTCATGGCCTGGAAATTCGCGTGGCGTGTCGCTGTATTTTCGGGGTGTGTAGAATTTTGTGGCTTTAGATATGTGTGGGTGTTGACCCAACACAAGAATGGTCGAGAAGTGAAGATCACGAAACGAGGTTTGAGACACCCGTTCGCATCATGTCAGGTCGCACGGGAAACAACGCCGTTTGGCGATATCGCATCGACGCACGCCCACCTGTGCTCAGTAGGCATCACGGCCTCATTTTCGCGCAGCCCTGTGCTTGGAGTCCTTGTGGTCCATGGGCTGGGCGACCGAACACATAGATGCTTTCGATGCCCTCCCGAGTTTTGAAAGGGTGCCTTCCATTCCCCGTTGTCACAAGGTCCATACATTATAAACAAGAAACCAACATGCACGCGGACATATTGCACGAATTGGCCACTCTTTGGCGCGTGTCTTGCGGTCTAGTAACTTTATGCAAACAGGGAACGAAATTGTGTGAAATAGCCCAGACATTAATGGGCCCATTGATGGACAGCTTTTTGATTTACGATTCCGGACCGTACAGTACATGTCTCCACGGTGGGTTTGGTTCAGCGTGCGTACGATGCGCCTTGCCGCCCTGTGTTTTGCCTTTGTGCCCTTGCCCCTGCTGAATCATGTCCGCAGCGGGGAAACAAAATCTCCAAGGCTTGCGTTTCCGAGGAATCGTTTCCTTTTCACATAACGCTAAGCGCACAACTCGCAGTCAACACAGTCGCAACCACGTTTGTGCCCACAGGCCAGCAATCTTCTCCATTTGAAGAAGACTAATTTCCGACATCACCGTCAAAGGCAGTGTCTTGTCGTGGTCCTTCGACAACTCCCACCAAGTGACTCAACCAGCAAGCTGGCTGCGTGACTCCTGCAGGTGCGTCGTTTGCAAATGCCGGTTGGTTTCTTGGATCGTTCGCAACCGCAATTGCGTTGGATGGTGAACCATCCAAGAAACTGCCCATGCGGAGCCACCGGCCCGTGCTCGGTCGTGACCGGCGTCGCTGCCTCCCGTATCGGGTGGTCACATCCCGAGGGCGACATTCGCGCACCTGCCAACACAGCGGGCCGCCGCCTCGTCGACGCTACAGCTGTCGCGGTCACCTCCGGGGGGGAAGCCTAGCCTCACGAGACGCCGTCACGGCGGCTGTTCCCTCCCGGCTCCTAAAAGGCCCGCCACGACCTGCGGCCGACCCCGCAGTCTTACTCCCTCCCCTGTTTCTTCCACCGCCCCCTCCCCGTCGGAGAAGAGCCGCTATCCGCTGGGAGGGAAGGGCGCGGACTGGGCGGATCGGCGGAAAGTCAGCTGGGAACCGACAAGAAATCGACGGAAAGCCAGCTGCGAATCGAACATCCACGGAAAGCTAGCCCGGAGTCGACAATAAGGCGACAGGCAGCCAGCTGGGGCGGGCGCGTTCTTGACTACAGCGCACGCTGCGGTGGTCGCGGCGGCTCGGAGGCTCTCAAGGGGAGCCGGCAACAGAGGCGCCGATGGCGGAGTCCCGCGGGTCCAGCCCGCGGTCCTGCTCTTCGGCGCGCTCGTCCCGGTCGCCGCCGCTCCAGCTGCGGAGGATCGACCCCGGCGAGGATGGCGACGGCGGCCCGTGTCAGTCCAACTCGTTCGCGTCGCTGATGGGGAGCAGCGACTACGTCCCGGGGTACCACTGCTCGTCCAGGTGGGCGATGCACTAGTCTAGCACTTGGGCTCAGGTTGTGACTCTGCTCAACGCTGAGAGTCTGCCGAATGCGCTGGGGTTTGGCCGGCCGTACCCGCGTTGCCGAGCGTGCCTGGCCGGCGGCGGGCGCGAGGTTTCCGACTGAGTTCGGCAACCAGAGGCAAACACGGCGCGCGAACCTTGCAGGCTAACCTGTCACCACAGCGCTATGGCGCACACATTGGGGCTGGCGTGCGGGCAAGTGTGAGATCAGCTGCTCCCGCCAAGGGGGGAGCCGCAGCGGGAAGCTGCGACCAGGCTGAAGGCAGCAGGAACGCAGGCCCGGGTCGTTGCTGGGGCGCCGTCATCTTTGCCCGGCTGGACGGGATGTAGTGTGGGTCGTGTACTGGAAAGGAGGCCCGCGCCTGGCGCCATTCCTCCGCGGCTCCGATTGGGGGTGCACCACGCCGGGTTTTGCAACATGTGCGTGCCGGATCCATTAGGATGCACGTCCATGCGCGACGGGATCGCACGGGGAATGCATCACGCCGACGCCCAGTAGCAGCCCCGCACCCCGCATCGATCGGTATCCTAGAATGCCCATTTGGCTACTCTGCTAGTTTCATTGTCCCTCGCACTGAATGCAAAATTAGGGGTAACTAGCCGCAAAGTCCTGCAGGGACTGGCACGTCCCTGATCGCAACAAGAGCTGCAGTAAGGTGGAAAACCTGTTGTAGTCTGCTATCGATGGCAAAGACTGATATTAGTCTTTGGCTGGCTGCGCCAGCTGAGGCACATGCGTCAAACAGTGTGGATACGATCATGCCCGTCATCAGGCTTGGTTTTTACGCCGTAAAAACTGATCGTATGTACGTTTTTACGCGTAAAAATAGTTTTTACGTTTTTACGCATGAAAATGCGTAAAAATACGTAAATACAACGTAAAAACTGTCCGGTGTACAGAAGGTCAATACTTACAGACTTACGGAGTCCGGAGAGTGGCAGCTAGGCGACCTGGAAGGGGCAGAAAACGGGTTTTTCTTAAGCGCCATCATCGCCCTTGCCAAAGGCGAGGTGGACATTGTGTTGCGGGTGCTGGAGTTGGCGGATGACTTATCATTGTATGCAACTTTCATCATATAACCTGGGTGTCCCAGGGAGCCGTAAAAAAGTAAAAATAGCCGCAAAAATAGGCCCTTTTGCAAATTTACGTTTTTGCGCGTAGAAATGTAAAAGTAAAAACGTAAACATAAACGTAAAACCCAAGCCTGCCCGTCATCACCGGCAATGCGCAAGGGCAGTTCTGTGTTGTGTGCTGGTGAGTGTTATCAAATAACTAGATCATGTTCAGCGCAAAACGGCAGTCGAAATCTCATCGCAGCTCACCGTCATGATTTTCCTGGTCAGGGCTCTGTCGCCCATCACTGGGGAGCCTTGGATGCAGCAAAACGGGACGTCCTCACCGTGGAGCTCCCACGGAGGTGGAAACCCTTCCCTCGCGAGGGCCTTCTCCCCGCCCCGGTTCAAGCTGACGACAGTTGGATCTGACATTGGGGACGATGCCCTGCATGCCTTCCACAGCGGCCTGCGGCTGTCGGGGCGCAGTCGCGTGGATGACATCCATGCTTCGGCGCGCATGGCGGAGTACATCGACATGTCGTTCGTGGCAGACGAGGAGGCGCTCGCCCGCCATATGGGAGACACGTCAAAGCCGGCCACTGACATGCTTCAGGCGGTCAGCAGGTCTTTGGCCGAGAGGCAGGGTGTTATGGAGCGATGGGGGGAGAGGCGTGCCCTCAAGGAGGTGGAGGGCGATCAATAGGGCTAGGCGGGGTTCACTGATTGTTGGCGCCGCAATTGTCTGGGGAGCCGTTTGCTCTTCGTTACTCTACCTAAGTTGCTGATTATCAACGGCTTAGATATCGTCAATATGCTGTTTGGTGGGATGTTTTGTGGGTGGATTTGGCCGGGATTCGTGGAATTTGCCTGAATTCTGTTGAGCACCAAATGGGAAGAGTGTGGTGGATGCCAGTCGGGGAGTGGAAACTTCTTCACAGAATGTGGATAGGAGGAGCATTGATAGCTCAGAGGTGACTGCTTCATGCAGTACTTTCACGCTTGGGTAATTTCATATTTTGAATATGTGGAAGATGTGCATACATGTACTTAATGTAAATTTGGACACCGAAGATGCCAATTTCATTTGAATGGAGAGTTTCGCTTCCATTGGCGGCTTGAAGCCGGCCGCCACACAACATGTGATTCTGAAAATGGGTGGTGGTTGCGATGCCAGCACCATGGTGACAGCAACAATGAAAATTTGTTACTAGCGCCCTGCCGTGTTTTCCCTGTTTTTGGAACGGTGGCTCTTCACAGCTGAATCAGAGGCACGCATTGGAAGCCAACCGCCCGTGCACGTGATCACGTGGTCATGTGGCAATGTGCTGTTGTGACAACATGGCTACGAGCTGCCAGCTGGCAGCGTTCCCTGGAACAACCATTGGTCTAATGGAAACTGACCTGCAAGGCACAGATCACCAAATGTTCGAAGCTTCGGTTCCCATACATATAACGCTTCCATGCTCTGCCTGCTGTATGCAGCAAGGCTGCCTTCAAAAGCTAGTTGGGACCCACAAGAAAAGGCTTTGGATATGTACTCAAGGCAGCGCAGCACCAAAATCGGTCCGCCGCTTGCAATCCAATTGTATGCATACCAATTGGTATGAAGTTTGCGAGGGTGAAATCGCGTCATGAAATTTGCGCACCCATGCCTTCCACGTCATGATCGAAAGAAATTGCTATTGCTCATTCGCATTTAACTCTGCGGTACTTTGCCGTTTTTGATGCCACTTCGCATATAATACTGAACATCATTGAATGTAAGCTTGGCAGATACAAGTGAAACTGAGTATCTCAAGGAATTACTATGGACCGAGCTTTGCTCCGACCCGCCCAGATGCGGCTTTATCAATGAAAGGCTTAAGCGACCGCATTGGTGCACCAAAACATCACGTCCGACGCAGCGGCATGCATCACAAGCCGCAGGGGTGTGCCGCCGCCTCGGGGCATTGTTGATTGTGTGCGGGTTCCAGGAGCGCTCTGGGCCTAGTTACCCAGAACCAATAAAGTTAGGCGAATGTTGGCAACTGGGGGCATGTCGCACCGCGGCGAACGTGTCAGCTCCATTACACGCAATGGCTGCGTTGAGTATCCGGCTTTGCAAATGTGCAAGGGAGTTGAAAGGTGAATGACGGCGATATGCTATGGATACTTCCATTCGAACGTGAGGGGCACTAAGCTTTGAAAGAAGAAGATTTTTGTTGGATAATGGAAAATGGTGTATCTTTTGACAAAGGGCTTTATGTTGTCAGGTCGTACTAAAAGAGTGAGAAAAAGGAATTGCAGCTGCAGATATGGAGTAACAAAGCGATAATTTCACACAGCCGTCGCTCGATAAGGATGGAACAAATGGATCTGGCTCTCTTGACGCGAACGCCAGGGATTCCAGGTTCTGGATGATTGTGCTCTAAAACATAACTATTTTCCAGTATCAAAGGTCCATTGGTGTGTTCTTTGCAGTGATAAATCGTCGCTGTTGAAGAGCCATCTGATCGGAATCTTGAGTTGTGACTTGACTGATCATCCAATCCCTTGTCTTCGGGCTGGGGTGACACGTGGGCGGCCCTGGACTCGGCCATGAAACATTCTGATGGGTGGTATGGCACCGGACGGCGACATGCACATTTTTACCCCAACACCAAACGCAGGAATTCTTCTTGTTGTCTTCGGCTGAATTCTCGTTGGGCCCTAGTACATTATGTCAAGCGGACCTCGACGACCAGCAAGTCCTGTCCAAACTCCGCCATAAGGTCGCACGACGATTCTACGATTCGACGATGCAACAGCCATGGTTGTTCTTCAAGGTCCGCCCGACCATAGAGGCCGTCCCGTGCGGCAGCAACGCCGAGTGAGGGCTGAGGACACAGGAGCTCTCCATTCGCAAACGAAACCACTGAACGGCGCTGCGGCGCACCCTCAGGCGCATTCCGAGCCCAGCCGCGGGGCGGGCAACCCGCCGCGGGGATCCAAGCGGGGCGTTTCCAATCGGGCTCGAATCACCGGGTCCCATTGCCAACCAGGTCGCGACCTCAGCGCCAGGAATCCCAGGCAGCGCCAGGCCCCATCCAGTCCAGACCCCGCGGGCGGCACGGGCGCTCCACGCCGTCGATCCGCACCGGCGGCCTCTCAGCCGGCCGCGCGGCCACGGGCGGCATCCGTGCCCTTTTGAAGGCCCCGAATTTGGGGCCCCATGGCCGGCGAGCCCGTGGAGGGCCCTTACCTGGAGCCCCTGGCGACGTCCGACCTGCATGCGCTGATGTGCATGACCGGCGCCGGCGCCAGGGAGGCCAGGCTGTGCCTGGAGGCCGCGCGGGCCGACCTGGGGCTCGCCGTGGCGATCTTCGAGTCCCGGGTGGCGCGGGCGGTGATGGCGGACAGCCCGCCAGCCAATGTCCGGGATGGGTGGCCGCCGTGGTTGGGAAAATCTCTGATACATCGGATGGTGGCCATGGACGGGGTTTCGCGGGGGCATGAGGGGAAGAGCCTGGTGGACACGGCGGTGCAGCTGATCGGGGGAATGTTGTTGGCGGTAGTTGTTTTGTGGATCGGAATGGGGTGACTTGCGGTGGTAGTGTTGGTGGGATGGGGTTTGGGAGGGGTAATAAGATTGTTATGAGGCAGAATGGCGAGGCGGGGTTGGGTGGGGGGGGTGGGGGGGGGAGGAGGGTCCCGGCGGGGTGTGCTTGGGAGGA
The DNA here is from genome assembly GCA_905146915.1 of Ostreobium quekettii. Taxonomy (NCBI): domain Eukaryota; kingdom Viridiplantae; phylum Chlorophyta; class Ulvophyceae; order Bryopsidales; family Ostreobiaceae; genus Ostreobium; species Ostreobium quekettii. The sequence continues at coordinate 84,512 of CAJHUC010001088.1, forward strand.
TGAGCCACCATTGGCAATCCCATCATTGGGTTTGTCGCGTGGCACAATTTGCATTTCCTGGGTGCCGAGCAGTGAGCTGAGCAGCCAGGCAGTTTGGAGCAGTTGGGCTTTTGGAGGAACTGGAGTTGGTTTGGGTGCAGCTTTGCTTGGGCTCAAGGCCACTTGTACATTACCTGGACATTCTTCCACATGACGAACGCATATGTTATGCGCTTTTGCTCACTGATTTGTTGAAAGTTGGTCCTGACTTGGGCATTCAGAGCCCAGTCTGGGGAGGTGGGAGTGGTGCTGTGCAGGGCAGCCAGATGGGGTTGCTCACTTTGGTTCTTGGAAAAGCTTTGCAAAGTTGGGGATTCTGTGGAAGAGACTTGTTGAAAAGGTCGATTGCTGGTGGTCGCCTTCGTTTGGAGAGTTCCTGTGTGGAGAAGAAGGCAAAGATGCTCACCCTGTCCCTGGCCTTCTCCAGGGATGCTTGCCATGCGCCTACCCTCCTCCATCCAGCTTCATTCAGCCTTACCCATCACCATCACAATCATCAGTTAGAGAAGGGAATCGCATTTTGGAAGTTTTACAGAAAGAGCTGTGCCTGAAGTTGCCCAGCAGGTGTAAGGGTGGTGCCTTGGTCGCTTCTCAACAAATGAATTGAAGCATGTATACGCACATTGCCATTTCAGCTTGGAATGACCAGTTGCTGTTGGCACCAGCCATGCCAGAACAATGGAGTAGAGTCAAGAGTGGACGAGCACAAACCGGGGCTGAGCAAGTGCAAGATGCGCTGCAGCCACAGGCCACATCCGGGCACCAACAACATACAAGCTGGCAGTTGGCGAATTGCTTGTGAGCAGTTGATTGCGTGAATGGTCACTAAAGGGGGGTTCCCAAGGGTTGAAGACCGCAGTTTTCTGTTGTAACCCCAGTCCTGCGAGTGGGGCCCTCTGCGTTGGCCACTTCTCAGCCTCCCATCAGCTGTCATCTCGAAGCCACAGAGTCCATCATCTCTGAGCCAAATGGTTTCTTTGTGTGCATTTGTCAAAACGGAACAGCGCATGGCCACTGACCCTAAAGGACAAGAAGAAAATGACCAACCACAGCCATTGACAGAATGGCAACAAATGCAATGGCCTGCGCTGTGTGCTGGCAGCTTCAGCGCCACTGACAACATCGCTTGGCAACCCACTCGCCCTCGAAAAGTATATCGTGATTCTTGCAGTACTTGAGCGTAGTACTGCCTGCACTGCACTGCCTGCTGTGGACCTGGCTGCATCATATTTGTCAGCGGGCCCACTTAGCACCCGCCCCTGAGTGAAACATTTATGCGAAGGTGCGAAACTCTTTACAGTGTCCTGGGGCAGATCTGCATCAGATTTGCGCTTTTGCAGGCGGTGACGGCACATTCGAACGATGATCCTTGACTTGACAACCTCAATTAACCTAACATTCCTTGATTTGGCCACCCTGTTTAGTTGTTTGTATCTTCACGGTGCCTCGATGACCGACCAGTTCGCACCTCCGATTCACTGTGTGCTGCTGCGCTTTAAGGATCACTTCCTAACTAGGTTTGTATCCAAATGGCTAGGGCAGCATCACAATTAGTTCATGTGGACTGGTCGATCGAAATCTCGGGGCAGGCCGCATGATGCAGCACTTCCCTTGGTCGCGCACATGAAAACCCTTCATCCCGACTCAGAATTTGAATTGAAATTTTCATACCGCGGACGCGCTTGAGTTGACCGCTGACCAAATTAGACGTGCGTCGCACAGGTGCCTCCCTGCGAGGCCAGACCAGGACTCAACTCAGATTTGCACCAAGTGGTATTGTCTGCCCCGTCTCTGGCTCCTGTGGCCAAAACAGGCTCGCTCACTTTGCGCCCTACAAAAATTCACCTGCCCGCGGAAATTTAGCTATGGGCCCGGCCAACGCAGCGAATACAAGCAAATGGACGGTGCTGAAGAAGAACCTGCCCAAGGCCAAGTCCGCGACGAGCAAGTCGACGCTGAGGAGGGCGCCGTCGGAGAGAGTGCTGTTTGACGAGGAGTTGACGGTAGGGGCGGAAGAAGAAAGGCGTGAGGCATGACGGCGCCCCAGCTTCATGTGCCATCACGCATTAGCGTCGGTCATGAACGCCACGCCTTGATATGGAGCATTCCTTGAAGGCGACCGCGGTGCATGCGGCGGGCGTCAGTTCCCCGTCGGGAACTGCTTCCTCCTCGGATCCAAGATTCTGTCGTTGGCCAGCCAAAACAGGCCGGAGCGACTTTCTTGATGCTTGGCTCCTCGATATGTGGCTGCCCCACAAAGGAGCTGATACGGGTGGCGATGCTTGTCGCTGCATCTTGGCTGTGTTGGGCCCAGATGCTGATCACCTCTGAGCTTTGAATGCTCAAAGGGTGTTGCGGTGGTTAAATATGTATCGGTGGGCTCAAAGTCTGTTTGAGTGACGGGCTTCGGCAGCTCCCTCTGGCTTGGGGGACTGTTGCCTTTTGTTGCTCTTGTTTCAAAAGAACAAAAGATTGTATCTTCTCGGGGGTTGGGTAAAAGAAAATGACCTTTCCTGAGAGGATTATCAATGAAGAGTTGTGTATTGTGGCGTCCTTGTAACGTCCACCCTCATCAACTAGGGCTTTCCATTCACCAATCCCTGAAGAATGCTACCATTAAAATGCTATATGTAAAACGCGCAACACCACTTATGCAACATGTGTAAGTTCCTACATTTACTCGTATTGCACGCTTGGGCGAGGAGATCTCCATTTTGCAACAGGGAAATTCTGTCACCGAATTGAGCAGTGTAGGCTCTCAGGGTGTGCCTGGAGGCCATGAGGGACTCTCGAACACATCATGTTCCAGCATGTACGAAGGCGTGTATCCGTGCATACACATGTTTCCCGCAACGCCGCATTTTACGAAATAATCCCCAAAATAACGACGCTTCGAAACAAGGTCCGCCCCGCGCGGGGAACCCGCGGGTCGTAGAATTCACGTCAGTTCGAGCTGACGCGGCAGGCAGCGAACCGCCGCTTCGCGAAAGGTCACCTCGAGGCGGCGCGACTGCAAACGGCCAAGGAACTTCGTGCGGGCGCACAGCGGCAGCTCCCTTTCTGCCGCCAGCCCCCGCCAGAACATGGGCTCCAAC